>JADRCD010237622.1:8796-47329 GCA_019843815.1 Montemys delectorum | reverse complement strand
TGAGGTGGTGGAGGTGGTGGAGGTGGTGGTGGTGGTGGAGGTGGTGGAGGTGGTGGTGGTGGTGGTGGAGGTGGTGGAGGTGGTGGAGGTGGTGGTGGTGGTGGTGAAGAGAAGAAGGGCTGGGAAATCGACTTAGTAGCTAAGTGTGCTCATTATATAAGCATGAGTACCCTCATTAAAGGAGAATCGGGTATGCAGCTATAGCCCCGAATCCTGGGAGCTGATTGGCTACACAGTCCAGATAAATGACAAGCCTTGGGTTCAGTGAGAGACCATGTCTCAAGGGAATAAGGCAAAGAATGTTAGAAGACGTCAGACACCTTTCTCTGGCTCTCTTGTATGTACAGACCTGAGTATGTATACATGCACACATATATACAACACTCACTCCTCCCATACAACATGAAAAAGAAACAAGAGGGAGAGGAAATACAGATCATGCATGGAGTTTTCTACAAAGACGAGCCACAGTGTTTCTAGAACGTATGGACAGGATCTTGATGCCAGAGTTTGGCAAAGTTAATTTGAATTCAGCGTGGTGATTTTTGTGGGTGGGTAGGTAGATGTACGCGTTGTAGGTATTACTGCATCTGTGTTCCACCATGCCTTTTGCTTGCTAATGGTCATTGTCTTAATGACTACTTAAGATACAAATGGTCACTTCTCTTCTCCCTTCACTTTTTATTTACATATTATGTGATTTAAAAAAACAAACTGCATCTTTATAGTTATTTGGAATTTTTTTGTTTGGTTTTTTGAGACAAGGTTTCTCTGTGTAGCCCTGGCTGTCCTGGAACTCACTCTGCGGACCAGGCTGGCCTTGAACTCAGAGATCTACCTGCCTCTGCCCTCCTTAGTGCTTGGATCAAAGGTGTAGGCCTCCACTGTCCTGCTGTCTTTGGGTTTAAATACTGCACATGGATAAAATAAAACCACCAAAGTTCTCCTATCACCTTTTTAAAGGCTTACAAACTAATACAGGTCCCACCTGAGAGTCACGACCTTCTGATCCTATCACTTTGATGCTGCACCTCTCTAGCTGCATCTTTCTCCTATTGCAACAGAACATTGTTGGTGTTGCTTTGGGGAAATCTAGAGACTAAAAATTTTCCTCGAGGGGTCATTTCCTGTTACTAGGCTTTCTCCTTACATGCCTTCATCTCCTCTTCGATTTCTGCTATCTCCAATGAAGGGGAAGAAAGAGCAGCCTTTGCCTTAAACTTGATTAATGTTTTAGTCCCTGTGCCATGGTTAGACCTTACTTCTTATATACAAATCTTTTATTTCTATGTAGTAGTAGGTAAATGCTCTACCACTGAGCTGCACCATCAGCAGGTCTAGGGAACAAAAATGCAGGCATGTGAGGGGCATATGAGCATGTAGAAGGTAGAGGTTGGCTTCAGGTGTTTCCCTCTACCATTTTTCTCTTGATGTTTGGAGAGTGTCTCTCCAAGTCTGGAGCATGTCCTTTTGGCCAGACTGGCAGACCAAGGATATCCAGGACGGAGGGAACAGGCTTGCACCATTGCATCCAGCTTGTACATGGATCTGAACTCGGGGCCTCATGATAGCATAGCATGCAGTTTATCCACTGAGCCATCCTCCTCAGTTAAGGCTTATCTTAACATTATTGCATATACTTGTCTCAGAGCAGAATCTCCACTCCCCACCCTGTCACAAACCATATGTCATCACGGTAGAGGTTTGTGAGTCCATCAGAAGAGAACTCTTCTGAGGATGGTGGTATGCCATGGAGTCTTAAGAGGAAGGCAGATCATCATTCAGCTCTCTGTAGTTAGGATTGTAGTGGGAGGGTGGGCTGGGGATTTAGTTGCAAGTTTTCTCATGCTACCTTGCCAGAAAAGGTCTTTGTATAATACCTCTTCTAAACTATGATTCTGTGTGTGCGTGCATGTGCATAACTATGTGAAAAATGAGACTTACTTAGTCTACAGAAGTGGGAGCTCATCTGTCCCTGTCTTAACCTTTTTCCTCAGGATGATGCCCGACAGTTATTTGTTTTAGCTGGCAGTGCTGAAGAAGGAGTCATGACTTCAGAATTAGCAGGCGTGATTAAACGTTTATGGAGAGATGGTGGGGTGCAAGCATGCTTCAGCAGGTCCAGGGAATATCAGCTCAATGATTCTGCTTCATAGTAAGTGGGTTTTTTCCTTTGAAACTGTGATAGAAAATAATTTGGTGACCCTAGAGCATGTTCAGTGCCTATCCTTAAGGAAATGTTTAAGTACTAGGATGTCCAAAAGTCTATAGGATCCTTTACTTTAAGGTTATCTCAGTGATCTATTTATAATAAGCAAGTGAGGTCCAGACATCTAGGTGCCCTCCGTATAGGACAAGGCACTGATAACCAGCTAGCGGAGCAACTCCCACACCTACACACACACACACACACACAGAGCTGCCCCATGCCCTGGTTTGTTATTATTGTACTTCAGACTGGATCTCACTGTGTAACTCTGGCTGGCCTAGAACACACAATGACCCCCCTGCCTCTGCCTTACATGCTAGGATAAGATGTATAGCACCACAGCTGGCTTGCCAGTCCTTGTATACTCTCTGTACTGGTGTATGGTGAGATTTTGTGGTAGAGGTTGTTACCACTTAATCTTGTGAATGTGTGTTGTACTAGAGATTAAACCAAAGCCTCATGCATGTTGGGCAAAGGCCCTACCACTGAGTTTCATCCTCAGCCTCCTGAGTGTTTGAGATAACAGTCTCTCTCGTGTGAACTCATTCTATAGTCCTGGCAGGCCTGCACTTGTGATCCCTTTCCTTCAGCTTTCTGGATAGCTGAGGTTATAAGCCTGTACCACAAAACCCAGCACCGTGTACCTCCCCTGCCAGGCTAGGGTGGTGGCTTCTGTGGGATGAGGACATTGTCATCCAGTGGAATGAGTCCTTTCCTTGTCGAGGGAGTTCACTTGAGTGTTAGTTTTAGAGAACTAGTAACTAGTAGTTTTATTTTATTTACTGTTACATTTGATCCTATTTTGAGCCCCAACACATTTATATATTCATGCTGTATTTTTAAAATTTACTTTTTGGGGGACCTGGTGAGTACTTGGCCTCTATATGCCATCTGATCAAGATAAAGGACTTTTGGTTGCTAAGGTATTTTCTCTAGTCTTATATTTTCTCATTCTCATTCTGTCACAAATTGTTACAAGAAATGGTATATATATCAATGCTGTTTATAAAGCTTACTTTTACTCTTTCAGTGGACATAATTTGGCAAACAGTAAAAGGATTCTTGTCCACTTTTTAAAACTAAGATTGTCTTTATGTGCATATACTGGTAGTTTAAGCAATTCAGTGGTCATAATTGTTTTTTCTGTCATACATTGAGTAAGCTCTGACTCCCTCAACTACATGTTGTTTATAAAGTTGGGTCCCTCTATCACTTCATCCAAGCTCAACTCTATGTTAATGGTGGTATTTGGTTTGTAGATGATCTGAATGGTACACTTAAAGTAGTATGTCTGCTCTTCATCTTCTTGTCTGGAATCAATGAAGATTTAGCCTTTGTCTCTCCCATACTCTCTTCCCCCTTTTTTGAGACAGGGTCTTGTTACATAGCCCAAGCTGTCCTGAGACTTTGTTTGTATCTTCCTGATTGTCTTAAACTTGTGACCTCTTGCCTCTGCATCCTGAAGTGCTGTGTTTATAAGCTTATGCTGGCATATCCACCTATATTCTCACTGAATGTGGTTCTTCTAATTTTCATATCAAATATCATTCTTTAAGGAGCTGTCAAATAGTTATGTGTGCAGCTGACATAAATTTAAGTATTCAAGAACTTTTAGCTTTTTGTTGTTTTATTTCCACATGAGTCTTGCTGTGTAGCCCAGACTTTCCTGGAATTCTTGAGTCCTGGGCTACAGGTCTTTGCCACAGTCCCAGCTTGGTTTGTTTTTTTCTGCTGTATTGTGCATAGCTCACTTCATATTAGATTTCAAAAGGTCTTTTTTTTTTTGTCTTTTTTTTTTTTAGCAATAACACAATCGCTGTGTTTTTAAAATTTGCTTTTATAGTATATTTAAAACCATTCTTGTTACTGTGTGTAGAATCTATTAATTTCCCTATACTAGATTCACTTTCTTCTTATATTCTATAATACTAAAGATTTAATAGTTTTCTGCCCTTCAGTGAGTTTCAGGGTCTCTTTTGTTTGTCATTTGTTAGTACTCTGGATTGAACCTAGGTCTTGCACATGCCAGTACTCAGCTAGTCCCTGACTCAACTTTTGCCAAGCAGCTAGTTTAGTCTGTTGATCTGTCGTGTTCATGGTTGGCTTTACCAAGTAAAAACCAATATGTATTTTATTTAGCTACCTAAATGATTTGGATAGAATATCCCAGACCAACTACATTCCAACTCAACAAGATGTTCTTCGGACGAGAGTGAAGACTACAGGCATTGTGGAGACCCACTTCACCTTCAAGGAACTCTACTTCAAGTAAGTCATGGGGTCCTGTTCCTGCTGGGGTCTGGCACAAAGAGCCATCATTAAGTCAAGGTCTCACAATGTAGACCTGGATGGCCTAGTTCTTGCTGTGTAGACCGGGTTGGCCTCAAGCTTGTATCCTCCGTCTCTGCCTGCTGAGTGCTGTGATTACAGGCATCCACCACATGCCTGGCTCACTGGCTCCCCTTAGTTATCTGTCTGGGGGTAAGATCTTTGTAAGCAGTGTCCCTTGGTTTAGAAACTTGAGAATATTTTAAGGCCACTAGCTTAATGTTTCTCCTGATTACACCCCACACATTTATTTTTTTTTTCTCCTCCAGATAGCATCAGTATTTATATCCACTTAGAGGAAATTGAATGTAAATTTAAATAATAGTTTACCTACCATTAGAATTCATTATACAATTACCAGTTTGTGTTTGTTTACACTTTCAGCACATTTTTGTTAGTTGCCAAATAGTTATTGACTATTGCTACAGGGATCAGAACATCTTAAATAGGTAGAGAATAACTCTAATGGATGGCTTCATTCTGACATGGTGATAGTAAAACAGAAACATTTTCTTAGCAGCACCATTCCTCTCTGAGACAGTTCCCCTTCCCGTTAAGGTTAATGGGGCAGAGCTAAACTTGGCTGGGCCTCTGGGTTTGTATATGCACAGCATCATGCTCCATTAAGTTTGTAGTGTAGTGCAAAATAGGCCTGGGATTGGGGCTTTAGAGCGGTGATGGTGACGTAGACGGTGGCTCTTGTAGAGAGGACATTCTAGTGTTTGCAAAGAATTTTCTCATAGCACCAGTAAATCCAAGAAAAAGCCTCTGCTCTTCTTTTTTTTTATGATCTTTTAAAAAATACTAAAATTGTTTTTGGTTCCTTTTTTCTGTGTTTGTAACCTTTGAGGTTGGCAGTAACCTTTTCTCCTTTAGTGCGTGATCAATTTTTAAGAAGTTACTTGATTTATGTTTATGTGTAATATATGAAAGTCAGCATTATTGCTTATGAAGGGACCCACTACCTCAGATCCTCAGTGAGGGTCAGGATTTGTGAAGTCCACATGGGACTTAAATACTAGTACCAGTTGAAGTACTGGGATCTTAACAACCTAAAGTGGATTTGAAACCTGATGAATGGTTTCAGGTAGACTGGCTGCTTATCTTAAATACTGATGAAGTTGCTTGACAAAGTCCGAAGAAACTATATGGATTACCTTGTGAAGCCACAGGAATGAAATGTCTCTGTATACAATAAAATTAGTAATTCAGTTCCGATTAAATACCAAAACCATTTTTCCTTGACATCATAGGTTGATCTTTAGCTAGGTAACATGACTGTCTTTCTGTGCCAGGATTAGTAGCCAAGATTGAAGTGCCACATGTCCTTTGTATTGGCATGTCAATGTCACCACCTCTTCCTTTTCCTCACCTCTAGGCAAAACCACTATCCATTTATTCAAACATTTATTGAGTATCTACTGTATTGCAAGGCATTGTGTAGTGGCTTACATGCCTTTCAGTTATGAGGTAATGTTTATAAAATATTGATCTGTTAGTGAATAATACTGTGTTACTAGATACTAAAAGCCAGCCTTGAGACTTCATAGTCTTATGTCTTATAAGACTCTTAGTCTTATGGACTTTATAGAAAATGGGGATGTAAACTGGAATTATTGGTGTACTATTGTGCCTGTCTTTGAAAGATTTGTATGGTGAAATGTTAGCCTCTCTAAAACCTACCACAAGACCCTGGATTAAGGCCAGTCTGTGATTACATCGTTTAGCTATCACGCACGACCAAAGGTTGCAAGAACAGCAAGGTCCCCGAAAGGAAGGGGTGAATCAGGAAGAGATAAGATGCATGCTTGAGTCATTAGGGAGATCACGTGTACTCTACTTCTCTTGGTCTGCAGGGAAATCATGTGTACTTCTCCTAATCCGGAGGGGTGAAAATTCTCTGGAAAGTTAGACCTCAAGCTATTGAAAATTTCACTCACTAGAGCAGTGTAGCAAAAAGCTTTATCATTGCTATCAGATACAGATCCTGAGAGTGCATGAGCATTTGAGTACTGATCCCATCCAGACTCAGTTATTGACTAAAAGACAAAGTAGGACAGCTGTTCCTGTCAATGTAGGAAGTAAGGATGGACACCGTTGGTACAAACTTAGCACTCAGGAGACTAAAACAAATCTAGACTAGAACATAGCATGTGAGCAGCTCCCCCAACCCTCACCTGCTGCTGCTGCTGTTGTTGATTAGGTTCAAGCAAGCTTTGGTGTCGGGGAGTACTTGTTTATTTATTTACTTTTAAGACGTTAAGAGGTTGCTGTGCAGAGCAGGCTGGTCTTGAACATGCTGTTCTTTGATCTCAGCCTCCTAAATGCTGAGATTATAGTCATTCTTCCTAAACCTAACACAAGATCTCAAATTCTTAAAGCCTAATATCAAATTTAATTTTTTCCATAATTCTCTTCATATGTTTTTCATTAACACAGGCAAATAAACTTTGGGCTCAGAATGCAAGTTGAGTATTCAGAACAAGACAGTTTGAGAGTCAGAGTGGGGCTGTGGGAAGTATGTAGAGATAGGTCTTACAGTGCCAGATGGTCTAGGTGAGTGCCTGGCACCATGGTAAACACCAAACAAATACTAGTTGTTATGGCTACTGTTATCTTAATCCACACTGTTGAGCTCTTCTTCCTCTAATCCATTTTAGTTCTTAACTCTGCTGACTTTTGGCACCTCCGGTACCTGTGTTGAAAGGGGGAGGTCAGCTGTGGCCTGTACTTTTAGTCACTGATAATTGTTTAGACACATTGATTTGCTTCTTGTCTTTTCTGTTACAAATAGGATTTGAGTGTGTGATAATGGAGAGGTTCTAACCACAACAGTCTCGAGAAATAATTATAAATGTGACATTACTAAATCTGTGCTTTTCTTTCCTTACTCAGAATGTTTGATGTAGGTGGCCAAAGATCTGAACGAAAAAAGTGGATTCACTGTTTTGAGGGAGTGACAGCAATTATCTTTTGTGTGGCTCTCAGTGATTACGACCTTGTTCTGGCTGAGGATGAGGAAATGGTACGTTGACACTTTGGGTAGAAAGTCCATCTGATACAGCTGGGAAGTGAGCGTGACTCTGAGAAAGATGGCTTGCCACTGTTTGCTCATGGAACCAAAAACTAACGCCCTTTATTTTCTTGTCAGCGGGGTTAGAGTTCCCAATCATTATTCCATTACACATTGGCTCTTGGTAGCCACATTGTGTGCGCAGGATTGCTTCTTGTCATCTTCTTATCCCCTGACCCCAAGAATTATGCAAATTATCAGGACTGACTCAGCTTCAAGTCACATTAGTACCTACTTTATTTCCATGAGTTCACTTTGCTGTTTTAAAACTTCTTGGTATGTAAACTGGCTGGTTTTGTGTGTCAACTTGACACAGGCTGGAGTTATTATAGAGAAAGGAGTTTCAGTTGGGGAGATAATCTCCATAGATCCAGCTGTGGGGCATTTTCTCAATTAGTGATCAGGGAGGGAGGGCCCATTGTGGGTGGTGCCATCTCTGAGCTGGTGGTCTTGGGTTCTATAAGAAAGCAGACTGAGCAAGCCAGTAAGTAACATCCCTCTATGGGCTTTGCATCAGCTCCTGCTTCCTGACCTGCTTGAGTTCCAGTCCTGACTTGTTTGGTGATGAGCAGCAATGTGGAAGTGTAAGCTGAATAAACCCTTTTCTCCCCAACTTGCTTCTTGGTCATGATGTTTTGTGCAGGAATAGAAACCCTGATGAAGACAGTATGTAAATTAATCTGCTTTTGATTTTTGCTGCTAACCTGTCATAACCGTGTTTGTTTTTCAGAACCGAATGCATGAAAGCATGAAATTGTTTGACAGCATTTGTAACAACAAATGGTTTACAGACACTTCAATTATTCTCTTTCTTAATAAGAAAGACCTTTTTGAGGAAAAAATAAAGAGGAGTCCATTAACAATCTGTTATCCAGAATACACAGGTAAAGGGCGTGAGGTACTGTTGGAGGTGTGGCCAGCAGCTGTCTCAAGACTCATGCCTTCACTAACAGTGGGCTCAGCACGAAGCACCTGAAGAAAACCCTTAAGTTTAGAGTGCTGCTTCAGAGGTCAATGTCCTTACTTTGGAGGAAATGAAATTTTGGCATATGTCCAAAGAAATATAAAAACAAACTTTTTTAATGGAAGTCATTAGGCAGAATAGAAGTACTTGGAGAATAGAGTTGCATGTAAGATAGTATGGGGGCTGAACAGCAGCCTGCCTAACTCTGAAATGGAGACAGGACATGTGGCTGTGGGATTTAATGTGCTAGCAGGAAGAGGCTGGCCCTGTGTCGAGCTAGTGATGAGCGGCATTGGGCACATGGTGTATGAACAGCAGTCTAGCAGCAGTACAGTGAGGATAGCAGTAAGGACTGCCTTAGGATGCAAATACAGCCTTTCAGGGAGAGCCAGGGTGGCATCTTAGAAGCCAAGGGTACGGGTGGGGCTAGGAATGAAAGTCCGACTAAGAAGTGAGTGCGAGGTACCTTTAAAGGAGGTCACTTCGTCTCCGTCTCTTTCCTCAGCTCTATGTCTATTCTTCTCTGTCCACCCACTGATGTTCTTTACTATTCAGTTTATAAGATGAAAGATGGCATTGCCACCATTTCTGTGTCTCTTCAAATTAAAACAATGAGGTTATAGTGGGTTTGCTTAACATCCAGTTCAAGTTTCTCTGGAAGAGATTCTGGTTATGCTAACTAAGGTAAAATGCTGTAGGCCAGTCAGCTATTTCAAATTAGGGATCACAAACAACAGTGGCAGAACTATGCCATTTTGAAAGCTGTGAACAAATGGTCAGAATGAGTTGTTTCCATGGAAGGGCACTCTCACGTCTGAGACTCTACTTTCTTTTTATAGTAAAGTGAAAGGTTCAGCAAACATTAGGATGTCAAAGATACCTTCACTTACGTCTCTCTATTGGGTGCTTTTGCTATGATCTGAAGTTACATTTAGGAATGTTGTTTTAGACATATCTGTAGAAAAACCAAAGAGAGATGTCTATTAGGTAGTGATACTTATACTAGGAACATAGGAAGAGGTGAGTGGGGATGCGGGGGGTCTAAACTGTTGAGGGGTAGGAATGTTAGAAAAGGAACCAGAGGAGGTGAGAATTAGATGTGTTTATAGAAAGTGAACAAGTTGAGGATGGGGAAAGAAATCTTGACTAGAAAGACTGATGTTGATGTTGAATGGCTCACACAAAGGAAAGACCCTTCCGTATCATGCTTGTTTCCTCATCATCTGTGCATTTGTTGTGTCCTTCCAAGACTGTTTCCTAGTGACTTTGTTCTGAGACTTGAGCTTCCTGCAGCCCTGGTTACCAGGCCTCAGCCTGTTCTTACTGGACAAAGTTCACCTTCCCTTGTGTGCCCTTTTAGTTCAGATTTCAAGAGATGTACTTAGCCGGGCAGTGGTGGCGCACACCTTTAATCCCAGCACTTGGGAGGCAGAGGCAGGGGGATTTCTGAGTTGGAAGCCAGCCTGGTATAGAATGAGTGAAGACTACACAGAGAAGCCCTGTCTTGAAAAACCAAGATGGGGTGGGGTGGGGTGAGGTGGGGGAGCTCTAGGCACCTAGCAAAGTAGTGTTCCTTTAGTTCTTTATTTCATGTGTTCTTCCTTTTGTGAGCTTCTCCCTCTTTCCCAGTCTTCTTTATGCACTTACTTGATATTTCTTGTCATGCTTGATCGCACTGAAAATAGTCTCTGGGTTATGAAAACAAGTGTACATTGTTTTGATAGTGTCCCTGACGCTGCAGGCAGTTTCTAAGATTGTGTAGAAGGTGGATGACTGAGTGTTAATTTTATATATATATATATATATATATATATAGCCAGTGCTGGGTGAGGAGAGGTTGTGTCAAAGTCTGTAACTAGGGTCCCACTTGTTTCCCATCTGTGAGTTTGCCTTTGCTGGTGCCTCGTTAAGATTGGAATGATTTTTAAATAAATGCTTTACCTTTTTGGAACTTTTTGGAATTTCAGGATCACTTCAAGGGCCAGACTGAGATTTTAAATGGTCACATTCTCTAGAAACATACTTGCCTACTTTTCTAGTCCTTTTGTATACTTTCTAGATTTCAGAGAAAGTGAAACTTGTTTTCCTCATTCCTTGTGTGTGATGGTTTTATTTTAGTTTCAGTGTGAGTCTTTCTTACAAAAAATCTAATGACTACAGAAAATCCTAATGATAATAGAAACAGGCAGAATTCTGTTTGTATTCAGTTGTGTAGAGTTGCTTTCCTTAAGTAAATGCTGATGGTCTAACTTAGCTGGGTGCAGGCAGCTGTTACAACTTGACAGTGTTGGTTGTCTGCTTCAGGTTCCAATACATACGAAGAGGCAGCTGCTTATATTCAGTGCCAGTTTGAAGATCTGAACCGAAGAAAAGATACTAAGGAGGTCTACACTCACTTCACCTGTGCCACAGACACCAAAAATGTGCAGTTTGTTTTTGATGCTGTTACAGACGTCATCATTAAAAACAACTTAAAGGAATGTGGGCTTTACTAAGAGGATGGCATAATAAAAGGTAAAACTTCAGACAGTGTAGTTACCACTGGGGCCGGGTAGGGTGGCTTTGTAAATGTTTTTCTAACGAACAGTGTTTTTTCTTTTTTAGCTACTACAGGGAGGAGTGTTGAGACCAGACATCATCTACTGTCTCTTGGGTCAGCTACAAGCATGACAGGACCAAGGAATGGCAGCAACATGAGACTCTTAGCACTCTTTAGCACAGTCTTCTGTATTAGGGAATGTTTAATTGGCATGAGATATTCAAGTCAGACATGGAATTGGACACCTATAAAGTATGACTGGATCATCAGGGCATCACTTGGACTCTAAAATCTAATGTTTAGGGCATATTGAAGTCGAGGTGCTGCATTCCAGAACTTAAACATGTAGCTTACATTCCCCTGTCTTTTTAACAAATCACCAGTAGTTAAATTTCTAAGGTTTTTCTCATCAAGAGAAGAATACTTAAAAACTCTTACTTGTTTGCAAAAGAATCTTCTGAGGACTCAGTCTCAACTATGCACACAATGTAACCAGACATCTTGAAAATATTCCTCTTAGTAGGAACTGTTTGTTTTTAACTCTTGGAATGGTCAGGAGTAATATTTCCATAATTAAAATTCTTCCTGGTTATTGGGACTATATTAATAGAGCTTTTTGGAATGAAATGTATGTTACTGTCATGTTTAAAGTACCACAGTGGTTTCTAAACAGCATTCACTTGGGAGAGTTCTGCAATAAGATTTACAGCTCTCATTTCTTTATGCTTATGGTTGGAAGTTGTATTAGGGTCAACCTTGTTTGTGCTGATTACCAAATCACTAGATGAATACTGATGTAATGTGATAAACTGCTTCTGGGATACAGACACACGCAGGATAGCTGTCAATTAGAGATGCAGACTGCTAAATTAGAACCAGTGACTTGCTGCTACAGATGTACTAAGTTGACCACATTGACTCTTGCCAGTTTGTCTCAGTCATGGGGAGGTTTTGTATAAGGTGCCCTTTGTTTTCCATCTTTGTGGCCTTTTTTGTTAGGAGACATCTAAAAGTGTATTAACAGTGCATGCTTTTCCTTTGTAAATGTGGTGCCAAATCCCTGTTTGCCATTGTTTTTACTGTAGCAATGTTAACTGTAGTAGTAGTCCTTACTATGTTTTTTCTATGGGACTTTTTCCATTTTGTCATATACAGATTTTAATCTGTTACTGTTGGCAGCAGTATTAAATCGGTGAGTAGAGAGCCTAGGATTGCTTTTGTTTATAACTAGTCCTTTCTGGAAATCCTGTCTGTTTCTTTTTTGCCCCTTCTAAGTGTTCTTTGACTTCTGTCTGAGAGTGGATTTAGATAGAAAAGTGTCTAGTTCCTTGATGTAATAGTATTATCAAATCGAGGGCTGAGGGTTTTATGTCTAGTCTGTGTACAAGTGATACAAGTCATAATCCAGCTTTCCAATGTGTACAATTTACTTATGATGAGAGCTACAGTCCTTTTGTACAATATATAACAAATGTCATTAAACATTGAGTGGACCACTGAGGGACAGCAAACAGAATGCATTTTGAGCATTTCAGATCAGTAGTTTGATCAGTGCCTTTTGAGGTCCAGTCTTTGTGGATTGGATCCGTTCATCTTTTGATGTTACCTCCTACTCATTTGAAAGAAGGTTGGTGGTCAGAACTGCTTAGAAAGCAAGCCATGGTGATCAGTGCCTTTGTTGGCAGCTTTTACAATTTTTAATTCTTACGTGTTTTGCAAAATCATTATTATGCAGACAGTATAACTGTTATCTTATAAATATCTTGTTGGGGCTAAGAAAATGTCACTTGAAAGAAAAGTATTGATTTCAATCAGCGATTGACTCAATTCCCACAATGTAGGGGTTAATAAGTCTTACTCTGAATTTATCTTTCCTTTGTTGTATTCTGTAATATAAGAACATCCAGGAATTCGAGCTAGTGAAATATTGTTTTCATAATTTTTCTGTACTTTGGGTTTAATAAAATGGTGTTGATAATCTAAAATAATAGATAATCTAAATTTAGTTTTACTTCAGAATGCATTTTGTATTTTCATTTGAATCTATTTTTTAAACCTTTCTGTTCATTAAAAATAGAAGTTCTTTACTTCTTTGCCTCTACATACCACTTTTATTTGCCTTGTGTTTGCATGACATCGTTCTTACATTACTTACCATCTAGGGTCCTTCCTTTAGAATAGGGAGGCAGTTGGAGTTTTCAATGTGACCTGAGGAGAAGTCCTCAAGGCTGTCTGAGGAGGCTGTTTCTTGGCTGGTGGGCTTTTAAGCTGTAAGATCTAAAACGGTTCTCTTCAGCTAGGCTTTCCATCACTATTGTGGTTGATCACTTTTGTTGTTGTTGTTGTTGGGTTTTTTTCTTTTTTTTTTTTTCGACACAGGGTTTCTCTGTGTAGCCCTGGCTGTCCTGGAACTCACTCTGTAGACCAGGCTGGCCTCTAACTCAGAAATCCACCTGTCTCTGGCCCCCAAGTGCTGGGATTAAAGGTGTGAGCCACCACTGCCCGGCACTAATGTGTATTTTGAAGAACATTTCTTGGGCAAAGTCAGAATGTGGGAGTTAAACATCCTATTAGCCTGGAGGAAAAAAAGATTGATGCTTATAATTAAAGAAGCCAAAAGTTAGGTGTTTTCTCTGGGAAATGCTGCTGTTTCATGATGGATATTGTTCATATCGAGATGCCAGACGTTTGGACTACCTAGAAGTCAACTGAGAAAATTAATGTTTAATTAGTAAAAAAAACAGTAAATAGACCTTAGTTGGGAGAATGGCAGCACTAGTCTTTGTGGTTGACAGCCGCATTTTGCCCTGAGTGAAAGTGTGGACAGATAGGAGTTTTCCTAATGGACTCCCCCCTTTCCTTATCAATTGAGGCTTGTGCTACAAGCCTCCTGCCATGAAATTCCAATTACAGTTGTTTGTCAGTGGATCTTGACACAATATTTTCATCTTGGATAGTTTAAATTCTAAATTGTACAGGTCTAGCTCACTGTATCATTTAACCAATGGGTTGTTACTGTTTACAAGGTGCTGAAGTCATACAATCAGTGGACCAATTTTAAAAAGTCTAAATTTTCATATATTTCATTGTACGTAATTTTAGGCTCTTTAACTAAAAATAACTGCTGGCTTTTCTGCTGCATTCACTCAGTGTGTGCCCCTTCGCCAGCTCCTGCTGCTGTTTGTACTTGTGGTTTTAGGGAGCGCTTCTCTGGCCTGACTTGTTACCTTCAGATCTCTGTGCATTCATGCAGCACTTGTTACAGGTTCCTTGGTGGATTGAAGGCACATGGAGAGTCTCGTTCTGGTTAAAACCTTCCTTTCCCTCTTCCAGATGATAAGGATGTTGATCTAGTCTAACCTAGCGTTCGGGTTGGTGAGTGTCAGCACCTGGGAATCTTACGTTTCATATGTACTACTGACTGTAAGGAAATGTTATTTTAGTTTGCCTCTGCTGCCAGGCAACTATTGTGTTCTTCCTCCAACTCCATAGTGCAAACCAGAGACCTGACCTGGACCACACACAGCTCTCCAATACGCACATAAGAAAATACGGGCATTTACAGGCTTGCTGTGGAAACTCGGATTTTATATGAACTATTAGGAAATGAAAATAAAGGTTTTTCTAGAGGCTAGGAAACTGATTTCCAGAATGGTCAAGGTCTTCATTCATTTGCTGTCTCTGTCTCTCTCTCTCTGGTCTGTGGCCTATCTCCAAGTAGAGAGTGGGGCTGGAATGCTGTTGTCCCACCTTGAGAGTGTCAGGGAATGCCGATTCAGATGGTGTGTTATGGTCAAAGTAGGAACTCTCATTGCTTTTAAACCAAATGGCTGGCACTGTTTTTGTGCATCATTCCTTTACCCTCAGAATACAGAACAAGAAATCCCAAGTTTTATAATTAAGTATCCAGTTGAATTGCATCAAGTACATCCCCAGTGTTGTACATCCATCACCCCATCCATCCCCAAAATTGATTTCCTCTCTTAATCCGAAACTCTACCTCCTGAATAGTAACTTCCAGTTCCTTTTTCCTTCTGGGGCCTGGTCACCGTCCTTTGTAATGGTTTTATGGTTTAAATAGTTTGGATAAGTGGATCTATACAACATTTGTCCTCTCGTGTCATCATAGTATTTAAAACAACCACCCGTCAGACTTTTGTGAAGTGTAGCAGTCCATGCAGGTGGTCACCAGCGTTCTTCAATCATGCTGTGGAAGGGAAGTGCCTGCCAGTCTCTCACTGCCATCTAAGACAAGCCTAACATTATGTCCTCAGCCAGCCAAATTTGTTTATACTTTTGCAACTGCCAAATTCTGTTTGGGAGCCTATTTATCTTAGTTGGGTTCCTTTTGAGTTCAGAACTAAGAAGTAAGATCACAGTAGAAGAAAATAGGCTTAGATATTCTTCTTAGTGAGAAGAATTTCTGGCCGCTTATAAAAATATTTCATTTAATATATTTCATTATTCATATAGTAATGACTAATATAAATTTCTAATAAGTCAGAAGAAGCAAAAGATAGAATATATGGTATAGATTTTTTTTTAGGCCTTTTTGTTTTCTACACAAAAAGCTTTCCATGTGGGGCTGGAGAGATGGCTCAGTGGTTAAGAGCACTGACTACTCTTACAAAGGTCCTGAGTTCAAATCCCAGCAACCACATGGTGGCTCACAACCGTCCGTAATGAGAACTGACACCCTCTTCAGGAGTGTCTGAAGACAGCTACAGTGTACTTACATATAATAAATAAATAAAAATCTTAAAAAAAAAAAAAAAAAAAAAAAAACTAAAAAAGGCAAACTGTAATTAAAAAAAAACAAAAACTTTCCATGTATATAATCTGAAATAGGGCTGGAGAGATAGCTCAGGGGTTAAGAGCACTGACTGCTCTTCTAGAGGTCCTGAGTTCAATTCCCAGCAACCACATGATGACTCACAACTACCTTTAACAGGGACCCAATACCCTGTTCTGGTGTGTCTGAAGACTGTTATAAGTGTACACATATAAATAAAACAAATCTTTTAAAAAGAGATGTCTGAGATAAAAATAAGCCATTTAGCCTGGTATGATTGTGCATGCCTTTAAGCCCAGCAATGGGAAGGCAGAGACAGATGGGTTTCTGTGATATCGAGGCCAGCATGGTCTACACAATGAGACACTTTTTTTAAAAAAGCAAGCAAGCAAGCAAGCAAGCAAGCAAAAAGCCAAAACAGGCTGTTATGCATAAGTACAAACTGACTTTATAGCTGTGGCAGTGGAGTGGAGTACAATTAAAGGCAACAGCAACTCTGTTCCTCTCTTTCCTGGAGGTGAGCTCAGACTGAGTTTTACAAAGTCGCTTAGACTTTGTTCTAAGGTACAGATGTGTGGGCGACCAGGGCCCAAGGTGTTAGGCTCTGTAGCGGGGCACTTTAACTTGAAAACATTCTATGTGTGTAACCACATCCAAACATCAGTTGAAAAACAACTGGGGGATACGTCCTTTAAGGAGTTGCCGTTTTCTCTTTTCCAAGAAAATAATTTTGTGAGATGTACATGCAATGTAGATTATGTAAATTTGCAAGCCAGTCAAACATTAAAATGTCCATCAGAAAATTGGAGAGGATTTTTCTGCAGCTCTGATTTTGGTGAGAATTTTGTAATTCTGCCAGAAATCGACTTGCATTGGCTCTTAACGCTGAAGGACAAGTTTTGTGTGAATGGTAGTGGCCAAAGAAATAAAAAGCAAGCGATCCAGTATAGTGCAGGAGTGAGGCTCTCCCATGTGGAGCAAGTAGGGTCAACTTGGGCCTGAGTAGATGATCATACTTGGGTTCCTGGTTTTTTTGAGGTCTCATTATGTTGCCTGTGCTGGCCTAGAACTTGCTTCTGCCCCCTAAGCAGAGTTCTGGAATTAAAGCTGTGTGACACTGCTCCTGGCTGTTTCTCAGTATCTTAAGCTCCAGATCTACAGATAAATTTGTTTTGTTTGCTTGTTTCCTTTGTGACTCTGAGTTTTATTTTATACATTTTATAGCATTCTGAAGGAGCAGAGTGCTGGCTCAGTGGTTTAGAAACACAGGCTGCTCTTCCAGAGGACCTTGGTTCTATTCCCAGCACCCACATGGTGGCTTACAACTATGTGTAACTCTTAACTCCAGGGGTCTGATACCCAATTCTGACCTCAGTGGGCCCCTGGCATGCACACGGTGCACAGACATACATGAAGGCAAAACACCTATTAAAAAAAAATCATTTTTAAAAAGCACCTTCTGAGCTGGGCAGTGGTGGCACATGCCTTTAATCTCAGCACTTGGGAGGCAGAGGCAGGTGGATTTCTGAGTTCGAGGCCAGCCTGGTCTACAGAGTGAGTTCCAGGACAGCCAGGCAGGGCTATACAGAGAAATCCTGTCTCAAAAGACTGAAAGAACAGAACAACAACAACAAAAAAACAAACAAAAAAACACATTCTGAGATGGGTTGTTGGTGCATATCTGTAGTTCTGGCTGTTCATCAGGACTGGGGCAGATGGATCTCACAGTACAATAAGACCTCATCTCATAAAAACAGAGAAGCCAAACAGTATTAATCTGAAAAGAGATCTGTAGCCTTCATCCTGCTGGAAGGGTACATGGTTTACAACAGACCCGGGGTCACAATATGCCATGCGAGAGAGAATGAGTGGATTAGTGGTGGCTGGGACATGCCATTCAACGCAGTCTTTGTTTTTTCCCCCTTTTGAAAGATGCTTTGCCCAGGTAGGGTTTATTTATTTGATTTTGTGTTTAGTTTTTTTGTTTTTAAGTTGTTAGTGGCCGTATCTAGAGCAGTTCCTGGGGTGATTCTGGTGAGTTGGTGTGCGTGTGTGTGCACACTCGTGTACTCGTGTGTGTGTGTGTGTGTGAAGACTTAAGTGAATCCCATTTCAGTGGTCTCGGGTTCTTTAGTGCATTTCAAGCTCGCTCATGAGGCTGGCTGGCTCTCTACTATTAATATTGCTGGAAGCAGCTAAGTGTGAATGGGTGTTTCTGGCAAGGAGCAGACGTTCATTTTAATTGACACTTTCTTTTATATACTAAACCATGGATGCCAAGTGCGTTCCTCACTAGTGGTTGTAGATGCTAAATCTATACATGGCTTCACCACCTCCTGTCAAGATAAATGCAAGCCTCGTTTCCCTTCTGAGGGGTTTAAGGGAGTAATTTATCCCTGGTTTGTTTGGGAAGATGTTTGCAGCCAGCCTCACGTGGACCCAGCTGCAAACATTCCCAGTGCCTTGAGCAAGCTCAGCAGTCCTCTTTGTTCCTGTGAGACATGGAGCAGTTGGAGTGAGAATTCAGATCGCTCACTTGTTCAAATGCTGTGATACACAAGTGTCAGCCGTCAAGGCCTGAGTGGGAGTGTACTGATGTCCTCAAGTTCAGCCAGACACTTTTGAAAGCGATGCAGTAGATTTACATAGAGAAAGGAAACTGCTTGGCAGCCCAGGATGCTGGAGAGTGAAAATCATTTTTAACAAAGATGATCATTTTTGCATGAGTCCCTTAGAAATAAGCAGGCTCCCGTCTTCTCTCCTGTGCTCTGGGTCTCTGAACTGAGGTGTATACATCTGCCAGTAAACATACAGGGGCAGGTTTAGTTTTTAATGCTTTATCGCTCATTGTAAGGAAGGTGTGCTCTTAGGCTTTGGAACAGTTTCTTCTAATCACCCTGGATGGTAGTCCATCAGGTGCAGCTGTCATGGCCGCTTTCTGTGGCCAACCACAGCAGCTCTCCTGTGCCTCCCCTTCGGTTAGGTCTGTGCTCTTCAGAAGGACCCTGTAAAGTAGTCGGGGAAGTTACCTTCATGATAGAGACAGGGAGGGACCTTTCATCAGAGAAATGAAGCATTTCTGTTCTTGTACTAAACAGAGCCAGTACTGGAGCCTGGGCTTTAGCATGGCTGGCCATGCCTTCTTTAGAGTGTACTGGCCACACTGCCAACAGTGTTGACCTTGCCTTCTCTCTCACCAACAGAACGGGCCTATTCGACATGTTCTAGTACATGCTGACTAATTTTCTGCATGAAGCCTCAGATTCTAAGCTTGCTTATAGAATGTATAACGAGGAACCAGGCATTAAAAGAGCCCACAGTCCTTGAGGTTCTCTTTGATGATAATGTCTGTAACTGCATCGAACACAAATTTGACATTCTGTGTGTCCGTGGCACAGGTCATGTGACTGTAGATTTCTTTGACATCTTTTCTCATGTTGAGGTCAAGGAACTGACTCTTGATATAATTCCCGGCATCCTCATAGGAGTTGTTTCCTAATTTTTAAAAAAAAAAAAAAAGTCATGTAGAATAAATTAACCTATAAATGTTCAATTTTTAGGTGACTGATTTGGTCCTTGGAATAGTGTGTTAGGCCCATGGTTCTCAACCTGTGGGTCCCGATCCCTTCACAGGGAGTGCAGCATATCAGATATTTACATTCTGATCCATAACTGTAGCAAAATTCCAATCATGAAGTAGCAGTGACGTAATTTTATTGTTGGGGGAGTCACCACAACATGAGGAGCTATATTAAAGGATCGCAACGTTAGGAAGGTTGAGAATCACTGGGTTAGACTTTTGGGTAGGTGTCCTTGGAGCAGTCAGTGGCTCTGGAGTATCTGTCTGCTCTTTTCCAGACACATCTGAACTTGAACCTTGTAACCATCCATCCCTTAAGGCAAGCTCCTTTGTGTGTCTTGGCCTATGGATAAGACAATCCCATCGCTGCGTTACTCCTGCCTGCACTCACCGTCATACTCCGGAAAACAGATACTGAGGTGGACTTTTTTAATTTTTTCCTCAAAGAGGTCCTTCTTGTTGAGAAAGAGGACGATGGACGTAGCCGCAAAGAACTTGTGGTTACAGATGCTGTTGAACAGATGCAAAGACTCATGCATGCGATTCTGGAGAGGAAACATTGTGGGAAATGTCAGGTCAGCTTGTGGGGCAAACGTCTGTTTAGTCCTGTTCTGACCGGACAGACCAGTGTTCCAGATAGAAAGGGAGAGCAAGGGAACGGACCGTGTTTTTAGTGTGATGGGGTAGAACCAAACATTCAGTTTTACTTGAATTTCCTGTCTGTCATTTCAGTAGCTCTGATTTGGGTAAGATTATTAACATCTCAGAGCCTCAGTTTCCTTAAAGAGTTGTAAAAACTATGTGAGGACGTGTCTGTGGTAGTAGCTGGCTACAGGGATACCTAAATGTGGAGATGGTACCTACAAGTGTCATCTCTAGTGCCACCACTAGGCCAGAACCAGGTCCACATTAGCTCTTTGTCACTTGCATCTCCAAGATGATTTTGCTGGGCTCTTGTCAGGGGATCCCAAGTTTTAGCAGGGGGAAGACTGTGACATGGATTCTTTGGCCCTGGTGTCACAGGTAAGGGCTGGAGGATTTCCCAGCACCATACCACCAACACTTCTCACTTCTTCTTTCATAGCTACTTTGCCAGAGGAAGAGAGACAGTGCTGTATGTCTGCACAGTCCAGAAGTTAGCCAGAGAGCATGAGGGAACAGGCCTTTGGGTACTGAGGGGCACCACCAGCTGACTCAAATTCATTCCTGTCAACTATCCAGGGAAAACTGAGGTAGATGAATGTGAGAAAAGCTTTTCCTCACTGTTAATGCTTCTGCTGTTGGTACTTCAGTACCTTGTAAACTCAGAGTAAAATGGAAGAAATCTTGTAACATGAATAATGCTGTTAAGACAATTTTGGCTAAAAGGTACAGAGTAGCCGGGCGGTGGTGGCGCATGCCTTTAATCCCAGCACTTGGGAGGCAGAGGCAGGCGGATTTCTGAGTTCGAGGCCAGCCTCGTCTACAGAGTGAGTTCCAGGAGAGTCAGAGCTGTACAGAGAAACCCTGTCTCAAAAACAGACAAACAAACAAAAAAACAAAAAACAAAAAAACAAAAAACAAAAAAACAAAAGCCAACCCCCCCCCCAAAAAAAAAACCCAAAAAACCAAACCAAAACAAAACAAAAACAAAAAAAAGATACGGAATACTCTACTGTGAGCCCTACTAGTTAAAGAGAAGGAATGACAACCAAAGCTGGAATGACAGGAAGAGAGACCAGAGATGGAGTGGCAGGAGGATAGACCAGACAGAGATGGAGTGACAGGAGGATAGACCAGACAGAGCTGGAGTGCAGAAGGAGAGAAGCCGTGGTTTTGTTGGGCAGCTGTCTATCATGGAATGCATGTTTATGTGCAAGTAGTGTTTTCACATCTTTGACTTTTTATCTCAAACTCAAGAAAAGGGAACTGGCGTGAAGGTAGACAATGTAAGTCCTCCCTGCACTGTCTGTTCATCCATCTCCATTCACTTAGCATCATTTCCTCTGGCTTTGGGATGGCCTCTAATCCTTGGATTTCTAATCTCAGACCAAACTCCTGCTCAGTAAATTTGGAGCTTTGCAATACTAACCTAGAACCTACAGCAGAAAGGGAGTTTTCTGTGGTTACTAATAAATGCGAGGCAGATTATTCTGCTAGGAGATAACTAGGCTGCCAGCGTTAGCTAGTTGGGGCAGTGGAATGATGCGGTTTGGAGGAGGCTCATGAGGAAAACCAATCCCACTGAAACTACAGGCCGCTCACCACTTCGTCATCTTCCACCAGTACCATGTCGTAGGCACTGAGAGCCGCACAGAAAATGATGCAGGTGACTCCCTCAAAGCAGTGGATCCATTTCTTCCTCTCTGATCTCTGCCCTCCCACATCAAACATCCTAAGGGAAGGAAGAAACAGCCGTCCTCATGAGTGTGGCCAGCATAGGACTCCGTTGCCTTTGGCATTCACCCTGAGGGGCGGCCACTTGGGGCCAGTTAGTAGCAAATCAGAAATAAGAGAGGCAGAAGGAGGGGGAGGACAGTAATTAAGATGGGGCATCAGCAATGGCCAAGATAGCTCTGAGACCTGAGATGCCCCCAGGGAACCCAGCGCTGACCTGAAATTCAAATCTTTAACAGAAAACTTGGTCTCGATGATGCCTGTTGTCTTGACTCTGGACCGAAGCACGTCTTGCTCATTAGGGAGGTAGTCAGGGTCTGTAATCCGGTCCAGCTGGTTCAGGTAGCTATCAAAAAGAAGGTGGCATTGTTGAGGTCATATAAAGGAGGCAAATGGTCTCCCCCAGCTAACACGAGTTAGGAGCAGGACTGGAATGCGCGGTACTGAATCCAGGATTCTGCAAAGGCTTGCGTGCGTAGAAAAGGGGAGGGCTGAGGGCCACACCGTGATGAGGCAAGTGCTCTGTCCCCCTGACTCTGCCTTTCTGGCCAGGAAAGAGAGCTAAAGAGGCTCTGAAGACAGGAGACATCAAGACAATGTGCGGCCCTCATCCCCTGAGTCAAACTGGGGAACGGGAGCCCAGTTTGAGAGTTGGAGATACCGAGTGAGGAATTAAGTATGTAGCTGTGAGGATATGATTTCTTCTTTATGTTTTAAGTACATGATGAAATTCTTAGGTGCAGAGTACTTAAGGTAATCCAGTGGAAGGGGTGTAAAGTGAACTCAAAGTGGCTGTGAATCAGCCACAAACTAGGTGCTTCATTGTATCTCACCTTTGTATGTTTGGAAGTTTCCATAAGAACGTGAGAAAGTTTAGGAAGGGTTGAAAGAGGGCAGATGTGAAATAAAATGACACTATGGAGAGGGAAGGAAAATCAACTCAATGTCTCCTGTACTCCATGCATTTAAACATTTAAATTCTCACTAAATCTTAGAAGACTTGAGATTCATGTGCCCACTTTATAGATCCAGGAAAGCTTCAGAGGAATTACTTGGGAGACTGAGACAGGAGGAGGACTGAGTTCCAGGCCAGCCTTGGCTACAAAGTGAGACTGTCGCAATCCAAAACAAGGAAGCCCTGTGGCATACTATAAAACCTCTGCCTCGAAGTCATTCAAACCTGGACTCCAGCCTAGCCTCTGCTGCTCATGCACCTTGGGCAAGTTAACTCACATCCCTGGACTGCAGGTTTTCTACTAGAAAAGGGAGCTGATGTACCTTGAAGGCAAGTGTACAAACAGATAAAGGGCCCTGAGACGTGGCGTGTGTCACGTACCTAGCAGGGTCAGAAACTCGCAGTAAGGGAGGATTCCAGAAACGAAATAACTTTATTTCCAGATGAGGTGACAGGGCGTAAACACAGGGCTGCTTGGTCCCACTTATGATACTGTACTGTTGGGGGTTGATAACTCTGTCCCTTATCTTTTTGGAACCAGCTTTGCAAAGTTGATTGTCTCTTAGGGTCTGACCATCTTTCTTTGGTTTGCCTCTTGAGATAGGGCGGAGGGCTGCTAAGCTGAGCCCCCAGGGTTTGAATGTTGTACCTTCTACTTCCTAAGCCAAAGTGAATCATTGTAAAGGAATTTAAAATACTTAGGGAGTGGCAAGTGTCTCCATAGGCTTACGTTCAGTTTGTGGGTCTACACAGCGCCCACTGCCTGGAACCTAAGGCTGGGTGAGATTTCTTTTGAGCATCATCCCACTGCCTCCCCCAGAGTCTTACTAAGATGCCGAGTCATTGAGCTGGAACTCTGCAGCTCTGTCAAAGCAGGCTTGAACTCCACCATCCTTCCACAACTTTCTGATGACCTCCACCAGCTCAGGAGGCATGGTCCCCTCCTCAGTGGAGTCAGCCAGGTTGTTGAGCTGTCTCCCGGCATCCTGTGTAATCCAGAAATCTGGCTGAGCATGAGCTATGCATAGGTCAGTGGCTTTCCAAGGGGGTTCTGGAAACTTACTAAGTGGAAAGCATTTTGCATTGCTCTCAACACCTAAGGTAGACCTGTCTCAACAATGATGCCGTTTAAGGAGGCGTGCTAATTTACTTCAAGCTCTCTAGATGTAGCCAAGCCTGGGATGCCTAGAAGCATAGTCCTAGGTGCTTCCAGCGGGTCTTAGACTTCAGATGACCCTGAAAGTGGATTTCTAGAAGGTACAGGTCCTTTGCTGCAGGGACTGGAAATTTAAAGCTATATTGGCTCTGAAATACACAACCCAGGAAAAGGCTAACGTATTAGCTTATGAAAGTCCTATAGCTCGAGCAAAACCCCAAGGAGAGATTTTAGTGATAAATTAAGTAAAAAAGGCAAAAAGATGCTAGAAGACGGTTTTGTAAACGTTTGTTGTAAAGGTAAGAGTTGGTTACTCTTCTAGGACTAGGATGATTGGAAGTTCAGCAGATGCCATTTGAGTCACACAAAACTTTTCTTACCCGGCTTTCCTTGTGGTTTGTCGGTCTCTGGTCTACTTCTCCTGCTTTCACCCTGTACCAGATAACATTAATCACGTACCGCACAGCTTGGCTCTGCATAGTCAATGCCTAGTGTGGACATGGCTCTGATGATAGCCAGGATGGACTGCAACACGTTCCCATAGATGACAGACTTGAACTCTAGGCATTCTTCGGGTGAGTAGCCGTCCTGGTGAATGATCCTTCAAGGGAACAGACACCAAGCTTTTAGCTGGACCGGAGGAACCAGAGCTAAGGGATTGGGACTCTCATGGGGGAGGGGCGGATATGAGAGTCATAGGAAACCACCTGTATTCCTACTGCTGTCCCCAAGTGCAGGGTGAGGGAAGAGACATTGGAGAGTACGTTCTTTAGTCCAGGGTCCCTTGGAGCTAAGAACCCTTATGTTCAACACCAGCACTGGCCCCACTGGCTTCCCCCACCTCAGTCCTCCTGGGGTTATGTTATGTCTGCTCACTTCATCTGTTTGACGATAGTGCTCTTCCCTGACTCTCCCGCACCTAGAAGGGAAATGTTCACACTGTCAGTTTCCATTGGTTCTCCCCAGTGGCCCAGAAGATTGTATGAGAATGGTGCTTTCTGGAAGACACCCTGAGCTCATGCCATTCAACCTGGATTTGGAGCAGTTTCTCCCTTTAGTACTATTTACACTGGGGCTGGATTTTATTTTTTATTTTTTTGTAGGGGTGGGGAGACAGGGTTTCTGCATAGCCCTGGCTGTCCTGGAACTCAATCTGTAGACCAGGCTGGTCTCAAACTCAGAGATCTGCTTGCCTCTGCTTTCTGAGTGCTATGATTAAAGGTGTGCACCACCACCCCAGCTATGGGGATTTTTTTTTTTAATGGCTGCCCAGTACATGATAATATGTTT
The DNA here is from genome assembly GCA_019843815.1 of Montemys delectorum. Lineage (NCBI taxonomy): Eukaryota > Metazoa > Chordata > Mammalia > Rodentia > Muridae > Montemys > Montemys delectorum. The sequence continues at coordinate 22,067 of JADRCD010237622.1, read as the reverse complement.
AGAACTGTCCCTCTACCCACTAGAGGCCACTAGGATCCTACTCTTTGTAAGAACCAAGTAACTCCAGACATACCTAGTAGCCCCCTGGGACTCCTAGTCTCCCCATTGAGAACCACTGATAGATTCATAGAAATTTCTTTAAAATATTCACACTGCCTATTTTTGACTCAGGCAAGTAGTCCCGGGTAGGACTGGAAAGAGTTGGGCCTCTTCATTGAAATACTTTCCCCCTACAATCTTGATGGTGTCTGTTATTGGCTAAAGCATTCTAATGTCCTCAATCAGGCTACCCCCTTGCCCATCAAGAACTCATGATCTTCAAGGGCTCCCTACCCACCGACAGACCTGATCCCTCAGTCTCCTCCCACTTTGCCTGTGCCCTGTTCTCTCTAAGCTGCTTACCTTGAACCTAGACAATCTGCTTAGGCTTAAAAGATCTGTCTCTGCAGTCTCTGTTCCCTGTGTGTAACTCTTGGATTCCTTAGAGCCTGGGTCCAGCTTACAAACAGGTCCCTTTAGTGTCCTTGGGCTTCGCTGCTCCAATTCCCCAAGATCTTTACAGATGCCTGTCCCAGGAAGCCAGCTTGCTGCTACATAGGGCCAGCGATCACACTTCAGAAGAACCATTGCTGATTTTGTTCCTTTAGTTTTTTTGTAAGCAAGGTGTCGGTTTCTTATGTTCTCTTTGAAACCGTGGGTCATCACTTTCCCTGACTGACCCACTGAGACGCCTTTGTCATCTGCACCAGCCAGGGATCTGCTTAGAATGCACCAAGTTGAAGAAGCTGCCAGATGTCAGAGGCTTTAGAGCAATTAATAGAAAGCCAGGAGGGTGTTTCTGTTGTTAAAGACTCCTCCTTCTCCATGTCCCTCCCCTCCCAACCAGGTGCCTCTGCTTCCAACATTTATCTTGAAAGCAAGGGGGATCCAGTCTACTTGGCAAAAACCAGTAGGCTTATCCTTGAGCCCGTTGGGACTGTGTGGTGGTGCTTCACGAATCCATTGGTGAGAAACAGCCCTGTGTACTTACTTTAAGGCACAGATCTGGTGTGTGCCTGCATGGCCGGGAGAATCTTGGTAGTTGTTAAACCAAAAGAAGGTGTTGTTACAGTTGGATAGCCCAGCCTTATCTTTGCACTATTCATAGTTCAAGGGAAAGTAAAACAGTTCTAGTAACACTGACATTCTGGATCTCCTTGCGGTGATGGTGCAGGCTCCTGAGTAACTTTGCTAGCTCTAAGCTCTGCTTGGTTTCTTAGCTTGAGGCTGACCCAGAGTGAGAGGAACATAGCTGTGCTAGTTCATCTGCTCGTGTCACTCACCAAGCAACAGCAGCTTGACAGTCTTGGCTTCCTTGTCAGCATCCTCCTGCAGCTTCTTCTCCAGCTCCCTGGACCTCTTGGCAAGTTCTTTGTCCTCAGCACTGATGCCACTCCCCATCTCTGCTGTCTCCTCAGAGAAGGGACGTTCTCTCTGGCTCTTAAATTTTTCCTATCTGTGAGATAGAGCAAAAGGGTTAGGATAGAGTAACATCCTCTTGCTCCCTTAAAAGCTGGGTGAGAGTGCAGACTGGTGGTGCTTACACCCTGCCTACCGTGCCTTAAGACTCCCTACCCCAGCTGGAGAACTCCTCCTTAATCCAGGGATTGTCCCCTTTATGTCCAGCAGAATGACAGATCAAGCCAATTAAAAGCTTTGCCAGTCAGATAAAGGGCAAAGACTAACATGTGGCTTGTTTTTTGTTTTTAATGAGGGAAGTGATCCGGGTTCTGACACAGCTAGAAGAATGTGTATACTGGAGCTCTGGGAGGAAGCTGCCTCCTCCCTTCTGAAAAGCTTAATCTAAAAGCTTCTGGTCCTGTGGACTCGCTTGCATTGGAGAGCTGAAGGTGAAGGGTACAGCCCAAGATGAGTCTTCAGATTACAAAGTCTTGATTTTAAGAGATCAAAGGGATAGTCCTAGCAAAAGATGTGTGCTGCTCCAGGAGCTATTATTGTTCCTTTGTGCTGGCTCATCTCTCAGGATGCCTACCCCACTGTCCTTAGCATTGGTGTGTGTGTGTGTGTGTGTGTGTGTGTGTGTGTGTGTGTGTGTGTGTGTGATAGGGTCTTACTGTGTATCCCTGGCTTGCTCAGACTAAGCTAACCTGGAACTCAGCTCCGTTGTTTTCCTCATGTATTTCCCACTGTGTGTTTCTTCCACTCAGAGATCAAATCCGATTTACCTCTGAATTTGTGGTTTGCGAGTAGGTCCTCATCAAATCTCTGGTCATTGAAGCAGTGAACTATGTGTGGACCCAGTATGTGGTAGGTAGAGAGACTGTGTGTGCTTCTTCCAGTTCTACACCAGCTTCACTTGGTCAAGTAGACTTCCCTGGCATTTTGTGTGTGTAGACATCAGGGTCACCTCACGCAGCAAATTTCTACCTTAGGCAGTTGGACACTAGACTCTGCCTACTTAGAGTAAGGCTGGGTTAGCTTCCCCCCCCCCCCATCTCTGTGGTTCTTCCGTGGGAGTAAGGAGGAGACCAAGCAGTTGCCTCGAAGACACTGGACACACCTCATCTGTCAGCTCTCTGTGTCAGTAGTTTCATTTAAATGAGTTTTTCCAGGGCAGCCCCCTCACCTAGAGTACTTTAGCTCAGCAGTGCTTAACCTTCCTGAGGCTGGGACTCTAATGCAGTTCCTCAGGTTGGGATGAGTCCTATTTTTCTACTGTTCTGAATCTTATTGTAAATATCTGATACGCAGGATATCTGTTATGTGAAGGGGCCTCAACCCACAGGTTGAAAAACACTGCTTCAGAATGTCGCTAGCCCATATGTAATGCAAGGAGCAGCTGCTTCACATGCCCTGGAGTTTTGTTAGAAACCCACTCTTAGACCTCAACTCAAAAAGTCCAATAAATAATCTCCATTTTAACGATACCTCAGTTAACCCACAGGGCATTCAAGGCTGGGGAAAACTGCCCGAAGGAACTGTTTCCTAAAGTTGTTTCCAAACTTGCCTACTTCCTCTGTCTGTTTCCTAAAATATGGTTGGAAGATCACATGCTTTTCAAAAATGTTAATACTTTAAAGTATTTGTAAAGGGTATGTTTTAGAATCTATAAATTTCAGTAACCATTAATTCTGGAGTCTGAAATGAAGCTAATAGAAGTGATTATTATCAGCTGGCAAGTTTGAAAAGTCTGCCCTCCAAAAGTACAATTTGGTGTATATGCATTGACAATTACTAGAAAGATTTGTTGTTGTTGTTTTTGTTGTTGTTTTTTAGCTATGTCCAAGTAGCCTAGCATAGGTTTTGACTTGTATAATGAAGGATGAGCTTGAAATTCGGATCCCCCTGCTTCCACTTTTCAAGTACTGTGATTGCGGTTACAAGCCCCCAACCCTGGAGTGCAAACCCAGGCCCGTGTGCATATGAGACAGGTTCTCCTGAACTCACTCTATAGACCAGGCTGGCCTTGAACGCAGAGATCCGCCTGCCTCTGCCTCCCAAGTGCTGGAACTAAAGGCTTACTCCTCCACTACTACCACCTGTTTGTTTGTTTGTTTGTTTGTTTTTAAAGATTGATTAAACTGGTCTGGAGTGCAGTCCAGGCATCGGATTTAAATTTCTCCCCAGGTGATTCCCAGGCACAGCCAAGGTGGAAAAGAACCCTACAGGGAAACATACTGGCACCTAACAAAATTGTGTCACAGTTGGGTGAGAAAAGCAGGAGAAGCTACGTCCCCACAAACCGGACCGTGGAGCCTGAATCCATGGCTTAGCATCTTCCTTTGTCCTCCTTGCCATGCTGATCTGGGAGACCACGCTTCTGAGACCATGAGAAATCGCTGCGGAGGTGCCTGCCATGGCAGCCCGGCTTTCTCAGTCCCACCCTGGCAAGTGCTGAGTGACTTAAGGGAAACCAAGAGTCTTTCTGAAATTGTGACTGTTTGGAATCTTGGCTAGGAGGTTCCAGTAATTATACCTCCCCACCAGTTCTGCCCTGCCCTGCCCTGCCCACAGTATTGGTAACTTACTCCAAGACCAGAGCTGTGCTGAAGGTTGCCCTGTTCAAAAGGGGCCTGGCAGCAAAGGACAGTGTTGGGCCTGTGCCTTTGCTGCAGGTGGCTCTGCAGCCCATTTCGGGTCACCATAGCTTAGTAAATAGAGGTAACCTTTCTTTCCCCATCCCGCTGACAAAGAACAGTTGAGCAAATGGGGAAACTGGACAGCCGGTAGGCCTGCCCGGTGAGAGAGGCCACTAGCTTGATTCACGTGGGGCAGGGGGCGGGGGACGCACAGGTTTTTTTCACAGCCTCTGGTGCTGCTTTTGCTTGGTCTGTGGCTGTTGCTGGAAGTACCCCATCCTCAGGCTTACGTTGAAGGATTCTTGGCCCTCCCCTAACTGCTGAGGTACAGCGACCTCCTGCCTTCCCTCTGGTTGTCGCATTTGATTATTACATTTCGGGACAGTGTTCTGGTGAAGAAGGCAGGGCTTGGGAAGTACAGTGCCTGTTCTGGGAACATAGAGAGAGAAGCATAGTGATCCCCTCTGCATGAGGGGGTGTGGCCAGCACCTCGGGTGTTTGATTCACAGCCTTAGATGGCCATATCATTTTGAGTGAAAGCAGTTGTTGTTTCCTAAGGAATTTGGGCATGTTTCCTAAATGAAGGAGATTTCAGGATCTACCTCACATTTAGTGAGAAGCTGTGCCCCAGATGGAGTGTGGGACATTGACACAGGAAGAGCTAGCTGCCTTTGGGAACTTGCAGTCCACAGGAGGAGGCTGGGGAAAGCAGAGTCACAATTAAAGGGTTGGTGCTAATATGGGGGATTCAGAACTCTTGAAAACCTTGCTTCCATCCCCTGGTAAGACAGGCAGTTATATACACATCTATTGTGACTTTAAAAAGTGTGTGTGTGTGTGTGTGTGTGTGTGTGTGTGTGTGTGTGTGAAAGCCAGCCGCTCATACCCTTCACAAAACATGTAGTAGGTTGGTGCAGGAGAATCCTGAGTCCAGTGCTTTAAATAACAAGAGGAGATTGCGGGGTATACAGACTCCACAGGGAGCCAGTCAGCAGAAATGGAGGCTGTGAGTCCGGGATAGGAGAGGATGAAAGAGAAAAGGTTTGAGGTAAATGTGGGCTTAGAGAGACTGGAAAGTTTGATGTGTCAGGACAAGACGGGGTGCGAGTGCTGGGAGATAAGGGAAACTGAGACCAGCTAGTGAAGGGCCTCGGATGACAGGTTCAAGGATTTGGCTGACAACCACTGAGTACCTGACCTGCCAACGTACACAGACAGTGCTCAGTGACTGGGATGAGGGAGTAAGAGGAGTCAGCTGCTGGGTCAAGCTTGATTCTAGAACTTTCTGGGGATAGGAAGGGGCTTGGGATATTGCCCTGGGCAAGCATCCCTTGGAAGCTTGAGCTGCTTTCTCCCGAGTCTTGTCTCATAGAAGTCTACCCTAGCCAGGCTGATGTTACCAGAGTACGCTGATGTTGGGAAGGGCTCAGGAAGGTCCCGCTGAGAAGCCATGGTGGAAATAGGTTCGGAGGAGGAAGCTGTGCTGAGAGGGAAGATCCCAGCATTAAGGCTTCGGTACCAGGAAATCCACAGGATGACTCAGGCCTGCAGTCCCCAGACTCTGCTCTGCACACTCTTGAGTGGGTGGGGGACTGAGGCTTAGCTGGCAGCAGGGCAGGCTTCCTAACAACCACTGCAAACCACGTGACCTGGAAATATGAGGGTGGGGGAAGGTTATAGACGGAAGGGTGTGTTGTTGCTGGTGGGACTTCAAGGTGAAGGCTCTCATGAACTGGTTTGCCTGGCTTGGGTGGAGAACAGAATTGCCACCCATTGGCTGGGTAGGTAGGTAGATCTGAATTAGGGGATCCACACAGGCCTGGCCCAGTATAAGGCTGTGACCCTTGAAAATTATGTCATACTCTGCATCTTACCAGAACGTAAGTGAGCCTCTACATGGTCACATGGTGCTTGATTGTTAATTTGGGGATTTATTTTGTTGATTCTTGGAAGCCAACAGTCTTACAATGTTTAAGGGCTGTATTCAGAATAGCCCACTTTCTGAGTCTGAGGGAGACTGCAGGTGACTGGAGAGTTCTGCTGGATTCTTGTTGATTTCTATGGTAGCTTTCTGCGTGTTTCTCCTCTGTGTATATCATATACATCACATGATTAGGACCATCCTGTTTGTGTAGTTCTTCGAATCCATTCTCTCATCTAACTTTATGTTGTAAAGACTTTCATACAATTAAAGAAACTCTCCAAGAACAGTGTCAATGGTTGTATTTCATTGCGTTCATTTAACATTCTCCTGTTGTTGGGCCTTTAGGTTTCCAAATTTTCTGTGGTAAACATTGCAATATTGAACAACTTTATGGATATTTTTCTGGAACAGATTTGTGATTCCCATGCCCCGAGGAAATCCCTATAGGCTGCCATGAGGTTTTCTGAGTCCCTCCACCATCCTGAGCCGATTCAGAAAGATAGAACCCTTTCTTTTTTTTCTTTCTCTTTCTTCCAATGTGTATTTCCCTTCTTTTCTCTTCTTCTAGGAAGCTGAGACTTACAACTCGTACACCCTGGGGCTTTTTCTTTAAACTCTAATAACATTATTTTTGAGTTAAAAAAAATAAAAAGACTCATTAGAAGTGGATTACTAGGTCAAAACAGTGAAACTTATTGAGATACTTGATTGTATTTTGCTAAACAGTTCTTAGATTATATTAGTATTTATGGCCACATAATGCGTGTCCCAGTTCGGTACAGTGTCACCTACATCCGATGCTTTTAGGGGTTCTTGTTTTGATTTTTAAACATAATGGCGTAAGAATAAGGTATCTCCTTGTTCTATTTTAGTCTAATTCTCTGTGAACTGGATTCCTCCCCTCCCCCACACCTGTTCTCCCAAGTTTATGGAGGCCACTTGTAGGTTTTTTTTTTAATTTGCATTTTCATCTTTTTTTTTTTTTTTTTTTTTTTTTTTTTGCAATTCTGAGGGGTTGCCTTTGTATGTAAGGCCAACGGATACTGTCACTGAGCTCACACCCCCAGCCTAAGGCAGTAGTTTTAAAAGTTTGTTTTAGTATAGTGGACAGGAGACTCCCTGGAGGCCACATCAGATGCAGATAGAGAACAGGGATCAGGACCCTGAGCTCCTGTTGGGGAAGGATATAGTGGAGCGACCTGAAAGCAGCTGCATAGACAACTTTAGAGCAGCTGGGTGAGATGGCAAAGACTCCCCCAAGGGAGAGGATAGGGAAGGGACCAATTGCTGCTCATAAAGGTAATCGCTTTCAGTGAGTTTTTCCTTCACAGGGTTCCTTTAGGCAGGCTGCCCCTGGGAGACAGGAATGCTTGTTTGAGACAGCCCAATTTCACTGAACCCACAAGGAAAATCAGTGAGTTGGCGATCGTGATCCCAGGCCAAAGCAATCTTACATGAACACTGATTGGATAGTGACTTACAGGCCAGGCACAATTCTAAGCACTTACAACTATCTCATCTATCTTCATCAGAGCAGGTGTAAGAGCCAAAGTTACCCTGTAAAACCCAGTGCGAAGTTCACCATCGGTCAGGAAGTAGGTGGAGATGTCTGAATTTGAACCTAGGCATTCTGGCCAGTCTAACCTCAACATAGAAACTAATGTGGGATGGTGAAGCAGCTTTGAAAGGCACACCCTGCCTACCAATGTCTGACAGAAGGAGATAGACTCAGGTGGGAATGCGGAGAATTCAGGGGCAGGGCTTCTGCTTAAAACGGGCTCTGGGACCCTAATAATAGCTACCTGACTTTGTGCCAGGCGTTGTGCAAAGGGGATTTACCTTCAGTCCTCAGTAACTCCTTTGGATGAGGTTGTTTTCATTACCTCATCCCATCTTACTGATGAGGAAGCTGACACACAGAAATCGCCCAAGACCAAAGGGCCAAGCCAAGGCCAACCCTGGTCGGAAGGCTGCCCACGTGGCGTTAGGGAACAGGGAAAATGGTGGGGGCGTGGCTAGGAGGCCGGAGGCGTGGCCGACCGGGGCGTGGCCGCGGATTTGGCCGGGCCTGGGGTAGGCTAGATTGGCGCGCAGCCCGGAAGATTCCGGCGGGGTCGCACCTGTTGCGTGACTCCCCCGTAGCCCGGCCACGGGAGCCGGATCCCTAATTGATACCCAGAAAGTGGTGAAAGAACCCTAGGCGAATTCCGGGTCCGGTTTTCTGGGGAGCACGTGGCCGGTTTCCTCTTGAATGCGGGCTTGGGGTCGCGACTCCGGGGTCTCTTGAGGTCACTCTGGCCGCTGAAGTCGGCGGGAGTCCGCCCCCGGCCAGCTGGCCATTTTGAAAAACTGCCTTCCTTCCCGCTTCTCAGTGCGGGTGCAGGGGCCAGTGGCGCGACTTCGCCCCGCTGGGGGTCCTCTCCCCTCCTCAGCCGGGCTTCCTCGCTGTGCAGACTTTCGTAGGTTGCCCTCCTGGTGCCACTCGGGACTCGGGCAGCATGGCCTCAGGTAAGTGTTTGGCGCGTGTGTGGGTGATAAAGGGATTCCAAGGCAGAGGTGCCTGGGTCGGGTGATAAGAGAGTGGGGGTCTTGGCAATGCGTGCAAGACCTAGGGGATGTGAACAGCCCCTAGAAGGGTCCAAGGAAGCAGACCTTGCGTGTGCAGGCAGAGCGACAGGTCAGAGTAGGCTTGGGGTCTTTCTCGCCGACCTCAGACAAGACCCTGTCTCCTACTCTTCCTGTCTTCCTAGGAGGCAGCTTCTGCCGGTCAGTGGAATTTTCCCAAGACAGGCCCCTCCCTCCTGGGCTCGAATTCTCAGTTCTGCCTCCTCCCGGAGCTGGGCTGTCCCTAGAGCAGGGGTCAGATGGAGAAGAAAAGCGGAGGGGGGGGGGGGGGGCTCTGCCCCAGAGGCTCTGGATTTTCATGAGTACGCTTGCTCCGTCCCTGGAGGAAATGGGTTTTGAGCTTGGAGAAGCTCAGGCGGTTTTATTCTTGCCTATTATTTTTCTTTCTGGCTACCTGGACCAGCCTAGCCTGGACTTTGGCTTCTTTGCCTTGAAGCTTTGGCAAGGGATGAGGGTTCCCGAGGTGGGGTGAGGGTGGTAAAGAGCTGAGAGCTGGTGCTGCTCCATCTGTTTTCTCTGCACTTCCACCCCAGTCCTAGCCACCATCAGACCCGGCACTCTAGAGACTGGAGTCGGAAGGGAGGGATGAGGGGCGGGATGGAGGCCCCACTCCCCGAGGTTGCCTAGACAACATCAGAAATCGTGGCCAGGGCCTCTTCCGCCTGCGGGGCGCTGCTTCCTGCATCAGTCACTCCCGCTGGGGGCGGGGCGGAGGAAGGGGTTGGATGTGGGAGAGCTTGGCCCCAGCCGGTGAGGTTCCTCCGCTGTCGCCTTGGCTCCAGCCATGGCATCCTATCCTGGCCCAGGCAAGTCCAAGGCCAAATATCCCTTTAAGAAGCGGGCCAGCCTGCAAGCTTCCGCTGCCGCTCCAGGTGAGAGAGTTCTTGGCTTCGGGCATGGGTTCCTCTTCCTTCTGTCCAGGCCACTGAGTGCCTACGAGAAGGGCCCCTTTCTGCAGCACCTTCTCTGCAATGATGCCTCTCGACCTCAGTTCCAGGGCTGACTGGCTGGCCTGGTGGCGCAGGGAGAGAAGTGGGAGGGGGGTGCCTGAGATTTCCATGTCAGGGATGCTGCCCTTCTTAACAAGGAGTGGGTGTGGATGTGGGTGCAGAAGGGTGTATGTACACACGTGTCTGCTTGTGCAGATGCTAAGACTGCGTGTGAAGTGTATATGAATGGAGTGGGGAGGGTGTGGGACTGACTGCGGGACTGGCTACTCTGATTGGTGCCTGTGCCTCTACCAGGCAGGCTCGGGCTATACTTGTCCTTACTTATTCTTTCCAAGACCCTAGATCTAGAACTCCCTCCCTGGTGAGTGGGGGTGGTAGGGTCTGACACATGGGGTCATACATTGCTAGCACATACACCAGAGCAGGGGCTCTCTTGCCTGTATCCTTCCTGTGTGCTTGTTTCTGGTCTGTGCTGGGGGTCTCTTAAGGAGAGTGGGGGAGTCCTTGAGATGGCTGGTGGGCTGTGTACACTGCATCCTTTGGTTCGGCTTCCTCACGGGCCTGAGTGGGCATCTCTGCACCGTTTGCGGCGGGTTGTGTGGCCCATCCTGGTGAGGACGTACCTACTAGAGTTTGTGCTTCCAGGCATGTGAGCGTCTGTAGCTCTCCAGTCTAGGGGCTAAAAGAAAGACCTTTTGGTGCTTGATTGGGCGTTATTAACCCCTTATAGCTGCCCATATTTACACCCTGACTGGCCTCCTCTGGGCTATTCTTATACTGCTGAATATGCTTGTCGGGGCTTTTGTACTGTGCTGGGATATATTCTCTGTGCTCAGATCTGTCTTCTAGGTGTATGTATGCCCTGTGGCTAGCTCTGTGCTGGTTACTGTGTTGCCGAACCAGAGACCCTTAGGTGCTTATACCACGGGAGCATCTTGTCCTTGGGGTCAAGGCCTAGTGAGACAGTCTTAATAAGGAGTGAGGGGGCTCCGAGTCAAGATGATTGACTAAGCACCAGAATCCTGGAGCTGATGGGGTGGTCCCCTTTGGCTTTTGCCTGTATATGTGTATATGTGGTACCGGGCCAGGGAGATTGGATCCTGGCCTAGGAGAGTGGAGGTTATTGCCTGTGTTTTGCCTCTGGTGAGTCCCTAGCAGTCTTTTACAGACTAGGAGGATGACTCCGGCTGCTGGAACTCTTCCTGCTCGCCTAGCTCTTCTGTGTAGGTCCAGGGCTATCAGATAGGAAAGGGTTTAAAATGAGGGCTTTGTCTTCATTTCTGCAGCTCTGGGGTCTGCCTTCGGGGACTTTAGAAGTGGTGGGTGGCTTGGTACAGTGATACACACCTGTCATTAGCTATTTGGGAAGCTGAGGCAGGAGGATCAGGAGTTCCAGGCATGCTTAGACGCTTAGTAAGATCCTGCCTGGAAGTAAAAATAGAAAAGAATGAGGATATAGCCCAGTAGTAGAGGACTTGCCTAGCTTACACAAGACCTCAGGTGCGATCCCAGTAAAGCAAAAGCCGGGAAACAAAGCCCCCAAATGGTGTTTAAGAAGGCTCTGGGTTCCTTTTTGGTTGGTTGGTTTTTCGAGACAGGGTTTCTCTGTGTAGCGTTAGCTGTCCTGGAACTCACTCTGTAGACGAGGCTGGCCTGAAACTCACAGAGATCCATCTACCCCCTGCCTCTGCCTACTGAGTGCTGGGATTAAAGGTTTGTGTTACTACCACCCAGCCTAGGATCTGAACCCTGGGTTGGGTGAGTAGATGCTGATCGTTGCTTCTTCCTCCTACTCTGCTCTCTTGTAAGGGAGAAAGAAGTAACAGCACCTCATTATCCCCACAGAGCTCCTTTCTCCTCGGTGCTCTTTCCCTCTTATCAGCCCTGCCCCTGCCCTGGGCTCAGAGACCCTCTCACCCTCCTCACTGAAGGGTCTTCATGGGGGAAGTGTTTAGAGGGTCTCAGGAATTCCTAATTGCAGTCTCGTGGGCTTAGGGCTCTAACCTAAGCTTTATAGAACGCTCGTAGGACATTCCCCAGTGAGTTCTGGGGCTGCGGCCAGGTAGGACGAGGCTACTTCTCACCCACTGATAGCCTGTGTCCAGAGGTTAAAACATGCAAGTAAACAAAAGCAGAGTCCTGTGTGCCTTCCAAATGCGGTTCCCATATTCCAAGGTGCTCTTCCTGAACAGGTTGTCCTCACCTGTCTTGCAGCTGCCGTGAGGAGTGCTGCCCATGTGGGCTAGGAAGCCTCCGTAACTAGCTCGTATCCACATGAGACCAGGGCTCCAACTACACAGCCAGCTCTGTGTAGCAAAGACCTTGTCTTTCTTGGAGAGTCCATAGTCAGGGCCCAAAAGACAGTGCTGGGCAGAGGAAGCCGGCCTGAGGCTGCAGGGATCAGGGGATGATCGCTGGTCTCCCTCTGTGTGTCTCCTCCTACCCTTTGGCCAGCCAGGCTGTGTCCACTTTCTGTCCCCTAGGGCTGTGGTTTTAAGGAGACTTGGCCCCTCCCCTGCCAGGCTGCCTTGGCCACATCAGCTTGTCTTGTTTCTGCCTATTGAGACCCTGGATCTGGGTGGCTTCACTGGCATGGAAGAGGTTAAGGCCCTGTTAGAGTTCTCATCTCCTGCTTCTTCTCTGGATTTCTGAACTCCCCTGAACTCTCCCGGCCCCCTACTTGTGGCCATCTCAGGGTCTCCCCCGCTTATAGCTGCACTTGGTACAGCCCATGCCAGCCCCTGAGCTGTCCTGGGGGACTGGCTGCAGCTTTACAAGGCAAACAGGCAGGCAAGGGGCGCAGGGCTGCTGACCAGAACACTCTTGAACTCTGCAGGTAGCGTTCCCAGTAGGGACCAAGGCAAGTAGGTAGCTGGGTTCTGATCTAGGGTAAGCACCTCTCTTTGTCCAGTGTTGGGACCGTACCTGGAGTACTAGGAAGTGGGTACAGAGACCTTAAGGCACAATGCCTAGATAGAGCCTCTGCGTCCTTCTCCAAGCCAGAGTGGAGGTGGGGGAGAAGGTTCTGGAGAGATGGGTCTTCTACAGCTGGCTGGAGGAACCAAATGGTCTATGGGAGCTTCCAGCAAGAAGAGGCTGAGATTGGGAGGTTCTTTCCTGGTGGGCTAGGAGCTTAGGTAGCCCAGGAGACTAACAGCTTCTGACCTTCAGTGTTAGCCTTGTTTTAGAGCCCATGAAGAGGTCTGCCCTTGTTGGAATAGAAAAAAATCCTGGCTTCCAATTCTCCCTTTCCCAGGGCCCTCCATGAGGCCTCCAGCTTAGATCCTAAGGCCTCCAAGTGGCACAGACTGTGGCAGCTCCCTTTGTAGGGTCAGCCGGTTGTGGGACGGGTAGCTCGGGATTGGTCCTCATCTTGGCAGCTCCAGGGTCCTGGAGAGAGAACAGGCCTCCAGTGGGAGACAGCGTTCCTTGCCAACCAGGTCTTCTTTCTTGAGAGTTCGTTCTCAGGTCAGAGCTGGATGGCTGCTGTACTTTGCCTGCGCCTTGCAGGTCTAGGAAAGCAGGTAGTGGTTCTGTTCATCTCAATGAAGGACCTGTTAGGCCAGGGTAAATCAGGCCCTGGCTTGTTAGTACCCTAGAAGTTGATGATCCTTAGTGTGGCCACTAGTCCTGAATGAGTGCCTGGTGTGTGTGTGTGTGTGTGTGTGTGTGTGTGTGTGTGTGTGTGTGTGT
>JADRCD010237621.1:17277-32456 GCA_019843815.1 Montemys delectorum | reverse complement strand
GCAATTCAAATTCCTCGGGCCTTGTCCGGGAGCACAGGTAGCCAGCTTGTCCAGCCAGCGGTACAGCAGAGGTGGTAGTGGCTCCTCCTGGCTTACTTCCATGGACTCTTCATCCCTTTTTGGTTGCCAGAGGCTTCAATACATCACGACACTTCATGTTCAGGACAGGCCAAGGCCACAGATGTATTCTTTCTCTCAGTTGAGTGATTCATTTGGTTCTAGGGTCCAAAGGGAAGTAGGTGGGGTGCTCAATCACGGTCTCCTGAAGCTAAAGCTGCCACAGACCCTTTTTATGGTGTGTGTCTTGCTTAGAATCTTTTAAAACTAGAGATTGAACTCAGAGCCTCACAAATGCCACTCACTCTATCCCTGAGCCACGCCCCCAGCCCCTCACTGGGGGATTCTAGGCAGGGGCTCTACCACTGAGCCACACCCCAGCCCCTCACTGGGTGATTCTAGGCAGGAGATCTACCACTGAGCCACACCCCAGCCCCTCACTGGGGGATTCTAGGCAGGGGCTCTACCACTGAGCCACGCCCCAGCCCCTCACTGGGGGATTCTAGGCAGGGGCTCTATCACTGACCCACACCCCAGCCCCATTTTTATGTTTTTATTTTTATTTATTTTTTATTTTTTTATTTTTTGGTTTTTCGAGACAGGGTTTCTCTGTGTAGCCCTGGCTGTCCTGGAACTCTCTCTGTAGACCGGGCTGACCTCGAACTCAGAAATCTGCCTGCCTCTGCCTCTCAAATGCTGGGATTAAAGGCGTGCACCATCACAGCCTGGCCCCGTTTTTATTTTTATTTTTATTAAATTGCCGAAGCTGACTTTGAACTTTGTAACCTAAGCCTTGGCCTTGCCATCTTCTAGCTTTGACCTCCTGAGTAGCCCATGTGACAGGCTTTTACCACCAGACTTAGCTTTTTCAGGTCAGTTAACTTGCTTGAGGGTTGTGGGAGGAGACCCACCCAACCCTTGCTGAGAATTGACTTAGCAGTCTTGAGACACTAGGCTGCAACACTACTCAGAAGCCCTCATGGCTTTCATCACTGCAATTGATGAGCCCATGAAGAAGCAGGCACCTGCTTCCTTCACATAATATCTGCCCAGGGCTGGAGCCTAGCCCTGCCTTGCTCTGAGGAGTGTACAGGACTGTTTATTCAGGATTGTAATTCCCCAGCTCTAAAAGACCTGCAGCTGCCAGATGCAATGAGGCTTGCCTGGGACCCAGGAACGAGAGACAGGAGAACCATCATGAGTTCAAGGTCAGTCTGAACTACAAAATGAGTCCTGCCTCACAAAACAAACAACAACAAAAACAAATCAGCACTAAGTGGGCCTGATGGTGTTTACCTGTAATCCTACCCGAGAGGCCAAGGCAGGGGGATTATGGAGAATTTGAGGCTAGCATGGACTACACAATGGGACCTTGTCTCAAAAGGACTATTAATAGCTGGGATGCAGCTTAGTTGGTTAAAGTGCTTGCCAGGCATGCACACAGCCATGGGTTTGATCCTTTGCATGGCATAAACTGGGCATGGTAATAACACATACCTGTAGTCCACCCGGGAGGTAGAAGCAGAAGGTTCAGGAGTTCAAGGTCAGCCTTGGCCACATAAGATCCTCCTGTTTCCTTCTTGTTTCTTTTTTTCTTTTTAAGTATTAATTGAAGATCCAATACAAGTTGAGACACCCAGCACGGAGTGAGGAATACACTTGGGGTCAGGTTCTCTCTTGCTGGCAGAGGAGGCTGAGCCCAGGCCGTGCCCTTTGTTTGAGCTGCCTAGTCTCTGCCCTCCGGTGGTTTATTAATTTTTTTTTATCTACCATCCTAAACTTCTATTGCATTTATTAGAACAATAGGGAAGCTTATTGAGGTTGTATTTTTATTAAAATTTCTATTAACTTTTGCTATCAGGGCAGCTGTAGATTAATTAATTTTTGCTACTTTTCTAAAGCCAAAAAAAAAAAAAAAAATTAGAGCAGATGCCAAATTACTTCAAATCTGAAAGAAGCTGGATCGGAAAAGAGAAGTTAGAAAAGTGATTCAGGTGAGGAAGACAGTGAGAGTGAAAACTGACTGTGGGAACCCACACCTGAAATCCTGGCCCCTAGAGAGGCTGGGAGGGAGTATTATGCGTTCAAGGACAGCTTCAACTACACGGTAAGAGCTCTGTCTCAAGAAATAAAAAGGTGTGCCTGCGTGCGTGCATGTGCATGTGCTGGAGAGATGTCTCAGAGGTTAGGAGCACTTGTTCTTCCAGAGGATCCAGGTTAAATCCCTCACACCCAAATGGCAGCTTATAACCATCTATAATAATTCCAGTTCCAAGAGACCAAAACCCTCTTCTGGCCTCTCTGAACATTGCGCACATCTTGTGCACATATATACATACGTGCAAGCAAAACACCCATACACAAATGGTTAAAAAATAAATACAAGGAAAATAGTTTTAAATAGAAATAAAAAATGGAAGAAGGGCTTGTGAGACCCATGCCTACCCTTCGCCAAGAAGCTAGAGACAGTTAAGGTTTCTGGGGAGGTGAGAATAATTTTCCACTGGTACGTTGTCTGTACTTGGGTGACTAACCCTTATCCGTCCTCATGCGGGCATCCCTAGTGAAACTCAGTGAGTCACCAAAACCCTCGTCACCACAAAAGACCTGAGAGCGGGAGGGGGCAAGCTAGGGTGAGGAAGGAGTTGAACAGGAGCAGTAGGCGGAGGAGAGAGGGCTGTGGAGGTTAAATATGCCAAAACGCTCCATATCTATGTATGAAAGTATTAAGGAATAATAACTTAAAAATGGAAAATTCTTAAAATCGCCAAATAAAGTCGTTAATGAGATGTAGCCTCCCATAGGTATTACTCTACCTGGGTTTTGTAAACACAGGGGCTCAGATGCAGCCGGAGGTGGAGGGGACATTAGCTTGAGCTCATCTGCCTTCCTCGTGCATTAATGTACCCACTGCTATGACAAAATGCCTGAGGAAAGATGTAAAGAAGAAGAAAAAACTCCATTCGGTTCATGGTTTTAGATGTCTCAGCCTGTGGTCACTCGCCTTCATTGTTTCTGGTTTACGCAGGACTGGGAGCATGAGAAGAGACAAAGCTGCCCACCTCACAGAGGCCAGGAAGCTGAGAGGCTGAACTAGCCAGCCGTTTCTAGGGAGCTTCTGCTGCTTTCTGCTTCCCTTCCATCAGCTTGCATGTTATGGGATGGCGCCACCCACATCCCCGCCTCTCACTCAACAGGATGTCCCTCCATGTCCCACTCCATGGAAATGCCCTCGCAGACACCCAGAGGGATGCTGCTTTACTCTGCTAGACACTTCTCAGTCCAACAAAGAGGGCGTATTACGTCACAGATGCTACCTGCCCACCTGCAAGAGGGGTAAGGACCAGCCCCCACAGAAGAGGACTTTCAGGAGGAAATACCTCCCCTCAGGAGAAAGGGTCTCCTCGGGCAAATCCCACACAGCGGGCTTACTTTCCTTTCATGCAATATGTGTGGGGCAGGCTGACTGGCCCTAGCTTCTCACTGTACTTTATTTTTATTTTTTTTAAGAATTATTTATTATTTATTTATTTTATGTATATGAGTACACTCTAGCTGTACAGATGGTTATGAGCCATCATGTGGTTGCTGGGAATTGAACTCAGGACCTCTGCTCACTCCAGCCCCGTTCGCTCCGGCCTGCAGATTTATTTATTGTTATATGTAAGTACACTGTAGTTGTCTTTGGACACACCAGAAGAGGGCGTCAGATCCTGTTACGGATGGTTGTGAGCCACCATGTGGTTGCTGGGAATTGAACTCAGGACCTTCGGAAGAGCAATCAGTGCTCTTAACCACTGAGACATCTCTCCAGCACCCCCTCACTGTACTTTAAACCCAGCCTTGGAGCGCATCGCCTGGCTGGATCTTCTATTGCTGGCACTAGAGGTGGATTTGCCCATAGAAAGGTCACCCTGATGCCTGTGCCCAGGCCTGTGTGGGCCAGAGATACACAACACACATTCCCCAATGTTCTAGGTTTTGTTTATTTGCTTCTCTACTGATGCTAGGGGTAGACCTCAGATCCCATTCATGCTAGGCAGGGGCTCTACCACTGAGCCACACCCCCAAAACCTCCCCTAAAGATTCTGTTTGTAGATTTCTTTTTACGGTTTATTTTGAGACGAGGTCTCACAGGCCATGAAGTTGCTCTGCAACCCAGGCAGGCCTTGAACTCTGCTAAGTACCTAGATGGACAGATCTCTTATCTCTATTCTCAGCTCTTCTACCCATGTTTGAGAAAAACATCACTTTGCTATTGGCACTTGGCTGACTTCACTAACACTCATGGCTGAAAGGTTCCCCATGAGGACTTGAAAGCAGGTTCGACAGACTTGAATCAGCTAAGTAGCCTCCTGGTCCATGGTTGAAAGCTTCATAGGACCCAAGCCGTGGGCTCTGCCTGACACTGTGGCCCACCGGAAAGCGTTCAGCATGCCTGGAAGATTCCAGAGAGGAAACAGAGATGGCAGCAGAGAGGAACCAGGCCAGTCTCATGAGCCTCATTCGGCTTGGTAGAGCTACTTCTATGGGGCTGTGTGGCCACCGGGTCAGCCATGGCCCTCCACACAGGCACATCTGGTACCCAGGTGTGGGCTGCTCCAGGCAGCCAGCTCCAGCAAGAAAGAGTTTCTCTCCCTCTTCCCTCACCCTACCCGTATCTCCCTCTTTGACCACTAAGCAAAGAAAATCTATAGCCGTTGCCCAAATTAGATGGAGCTAAACGGTAAAGCTACTTCCATGTGAGAGGGCAGTGCCCTCCCCTCCTTCCCCCCTTGGCTGCCTTCACTAACACTCATGGCTGAAGGATTGCTGGCTGGGAGAAGGGAGCAGTGGGCTCAGCCGTGCAGCCATCCAGATTGGAACATCTGGACTTGGGAGGTGGTAGAAACCACCAAGGCCAGCGCAACAGGAAGGGTGAAGTGTTCTTTCCTCCCCTCCTTCTTTTGTGTGTATGTTGTTTGTCCATGCACAGGCCTGTGTGTGTGTGTGTGTGTGTGTGTGTGTGTGTGTGTGTGTGTGTGTGCATGCATGCACAGGCATGTGCATATACATGTGTGTTGGAGCATGCAGCTATGTGAGCGGCGTGTGTGTGTGTGTGTGTGTGTGTGTGTGTGCATGCATGCACAGGCATGTGCACATACATGTGTGTTGGAGCATGCAGCTATGTGAGCATGCTTTGCATATGGGTATGTGTGTGCATGCACAGGCATGTGTGTGTACATGTGTGTTGGGGCATACAGCTATGTGAACATGCTTTGTGTGTGTGTGTGTGTGTGTGTGTGTGTGTGCGCGCGCGCGTGCCCGCAGGTGGGTCATGTGCACGTGTGTTGGGCCATGCAGTTATGTGAGCATATGCAGAGGCAACAGGTGGATGGATACCTCCACCTTGCTATTGTTATTTTTAAATTTTTGTTGCTTTTGTTTTTTGTTTTTCAAGACAGATTTTCTTTGTGTAGCCTTGGAAGTCCTAGAACTAGCTCTGTAGACCAGGCTGGCCTCAAACTCACAGAGATCCAACTGCCTCTGCCTCCCAGGTGCTGGGATTAAAGGTCTATGTCACCACCACCTGGCTTATTCTTAAATTTTCTATTGTGTTTCTTTGTTTCTTTGTTGAGATCATGTGTTACAACACACATGTGGAGGTCAAAGCAGTGGGCAGTTGGTTCTTTCTGTCCAGCACTCAGGTTCTAGGGTCTTACTCAGGCTGAATAGTAAATCCTTACACACTGAGCCATCATCCCAGTCACCTCTCTCCTTCATCCCTCCCTCCCTCCCTCCCTCACTCCCTCCCTCCCTCCCTTCCTTCCTTCCTTCCTTTCTCCCTTCCTTCCTTCCTCCCTGCCTCCCTCTCTTCCTTCCTTCCTTTCTTCTTCCCTCCCTGCCTCTCTGCCTCCCTCTCTTCCTTCCTTCCTTCCTTCCTTCCTTCCTTCCTTCCTTCCTTGTTGGCCTCAAATTATGAACTTCTGGTCTTTCACTTCTATCTCTCAAGTGGTGAAATTACAAGTCACCCTGGGTAGGAGATGGAACTCAGGGCTTTCTACATGCTAGGCAACCCTTCTGCCAACTGAGCTATGGGCCCGGACTCTGCTGTTTTGAGATAGGGAGTTGCCATGAAGCCCAGGCTGGCCTGGAACTCAGGATCCTCCTGCTTTAGCCTCCAGGGTGCTGAGAAGACAGGCATGCTCCTCCAAACCTACCTTGGAAGTTTCTTGAGCATGCCCTGAGCAGAGACGTTGGGTTACTCTCATGTAACCTGCAGGAAGGCTCCCTGGGGTCCTGTTACCTGGGATATAGCTGGAGGGACCTGGAGAACTTGGGAGAAACATTCACCATCTCTTTGCCCTGTTTAGTTCCTCACAGAAAGCGAACACCGCCTCCTATGATTCATGTAAAGCCCCTGAGTTTGTAAAGGGGCTTTTGCGTGGTGCATTTGTATGTTTTTCTCTTCTGAGAGAGACGGCTACCCTGAGAGGCTCCCTCGCCAGACAATTAATTGCATAGGACAAACCACAGCCTATGGAAGGAGGTGGCTGCTTCTGGCGGGAGCTAAGCTGATGTTCGTGACCGCGAGGAAGCCCAGGGCGATGATTTGTCTGCCAAAGCTGGAAAGTAAAAATGCAGTTATCAAAATAAGCATTGGCTTGTGAGCGTGGGACCAAAAATAGATTGGGACAGGCCTGAAAGATGCAGGCTGGCTGCCAAGTGTCCATGCAGGTAGCCTAAAAGAGACATCTATAGATGAGCTTTCGTGTTTCCATGAACTTCTCAAGGGGAAATTTTTACTGAGTGGAATTCTAGGTGTTTGCTCCTGTTCTTTCTTTCTTTCTTTCCTTTGTGTGTGTGTGTGTGTGTGTGTGTGTGTGTGTGTGTGTGTGTTGGGGGGAGGGTCAGACAGGGGAAGAGTTCTAGATGGCTTGGCCCTTACTAAGTAGCCCAGGCTGGCCTCCAACTAATAGCAATCCTCCTGCATCAGTATTTTAAGTGCTGGAATTTCAAGCATGAGCCACCATGTCCAGCCCAGCTTTCTCTATCCCTTCCTGTTAGCATCCAAAGCCTGTGGTGACACATGGGTGGGTCTCACAGACCTGTTGCCAGGGCAACAGCTGCCATATTCCCAGAATCCATTGGGCTCACCTCCCACCTTTACCTGCAGCCACTATGTCAGAACCCATATATATACACAGGGAACATTCCTCCATCTCTCTCTCCCCCTCCTCTCTTTTCGAGGTACTGCACCCTCTCTCCCCCTCAGTTAGACCTCTTACATATGGAACTGTTTGGGCCTAGTGTGTGGTATGTCCTGACACAACCCGCCATTCTAACATATCACTTCCTTCCTTCCTCCCTTCCTCCTTCCTCTCTTCTCTCTGTCTCTCTTTGTGTGTCTCTCTGTATGTGTATGTGTTCATGTCTGTTGGAACATACATATGGAGGTCAGAGGACAACCTCTGGTGTCATTTCTCAGGCTCTGTCTACCTTGCGTTTTTGAGACAGGATCTCTTACTCTCTATCCTAGAGCTCATTGACTGAATAGGCTAACTGGCCAGTGAGCTTCAAGGATCCAGCCATGCCCATTCTGTCATGTCTAGGGTTACAGATTGCTAGCAGAGGCGAAGCTTACTTATCACTTTTACTATACCCGGAATTAATTGAAATCCAAGTAAAACCAAGTGTCGTGGTACATAGCTTTAATTCCAGCCCTCTAGAGGCAGAGGCAGGCAGACCTTTGTGAGTCTGAAGCCAGTCTGGTCTGCGTAGTGAGCTGCAAGACAGTCAGGGCTACATAGCGAGACCCTATCTCAAAAACCTACAAACAGAAATCCAAGCAGCTGGGTACACCTGTGGGGGAACATTAGAGACGGGAAGACACACCCTAAGTTTGAGCATACTTTCTAGTGTCAGCCCTTGTAAATGGATGCAAAGATGGTAGCTTTTGCCAGGCAGTGGTGGCGCACGCCTTTAATCCCAGCACTTGGGAGGCAGAGGCAGGCGGATTTCTGAGTTCGAGGCCAGCCTGGTCTACAGAGTGAGTTCCAGGACTGCCAGGGCTACACAGAGAAACCCTGTCCTGAAAAACTAAAAAAAAAAAAAGGAAGCTTTTGCCTTTTGCCTGTTTGCCTCCACTCTTGCTGGCAAATTCATCTATCCTGCGGCTGTGGCATTCCTTCACTGATATTGGAACCTATTTGTCTGGTGTTCCAATGTAAGCTGGAGAAGTCCAGCAGCTCCCTAGAATTTTCCTGGGGCCGGGGCTTCAGCACCACACTGGGACTACTGAGAAGCCCAACCTCGTGGACTGAACAACTACCAGATGCTTGGCCTTTCCATTGGAAGACAGGCATTACTGGACTTCTTAGACCACAGCATGTAAACTATTATAATAAATAATAAATATTTTGTAAAATAATTTATATATTTATTATGTCTACAGTGTTCTGCCTGTGTGTATGCATACAAGCCAGAAGAGGCCACCAGATCTTAGATAGTTGTGAGCCACCAGGTGGTTGCTGGGAATTGAACTCAGGACCTTTGGAAGAACAGCCAGTGCTCTTACCCGCTCAGCCATCTCTCCAGCCCCAATAACAAATATTTTTATTCTATCAGTTCTGTTCCATTTGAGAACCCTGAGTTCTGATACACAGATGCACACCTTCATGCTTGTCTCTCTATCCGGGTCCTGGGGATCAGAATTCAGATCCCCATCCTTGTATGGCAGCACTGCACTCACTAAGCCATGCTCCTAGCCAAGCTGCTCTCTGGGAGCCAGAAAGGACAAAAGGGGAGGGAGACATCACTCGGTGTTGCCAGAGTCTCCTGTGATGGGACCAGTGTGGCCGTCTGAGGTAGGAGGAGGGCAGAAAGCATAGAGAGCAGTGGCGGGAACTGGTTAGCAAGGGGGTGATGCCACCCCCAGCCCACAGGGAATAAAGCAGAGGAGCGGCTCAGGGAGCATGAAGGAGAGAGGGAAGACACACAGTCTTGGATTCAGGAAATACGAGAGGGGCTAGGCATGTGAGTAAAAAGAAATATGTTCTTAATTTCACCACTGTGAGACCTGGAGTCCATCCAGACAGGGAAGCACGACAGAACAGGGCCAGGGTGAGCATGTCCAAAAGCTTCATGAGGAAGCCCACTGCTGTGCGTGGGAAGACAGAAAGATGGGCCAGAGAAGTGGTTCAGTGGGGAAAGGCACTTGCTACCAAACCTGACAGACCGGAGTTCGAATCCCAGGACCTGCATGATAAAAGAAGAGAGCTAACAGCTGAAAGTTGTCGTCTGACTTCCATGTGTGCATTGTGATGTGTACACATTTACACACACACACACACACACACACACACACACACACACACACAAATACAGAAAAAAAGAGAGAAGGGAGCTAGGTGTGGCAGCATACACCTCACAGCACTCAGGAAGCAGAGGCAGGCTGATTTCAGCGAGTTCCAGGCTAGCCATGGTTCCATAGTAAAACCCTGTTTAAAAAAAATAAAAATAATAATTATGGGCCCTGGAGAGGCAGCTTCACAGTTAAGAGCACTGGCTGCTCTTCTAGAGGACCTGGGTTCAATTTCCAAACCAACACGGCAGCTCAAAACGGTCTGTAACTTCAGTTCCAGGGGATCCGACACCTTTCACATAGATGTACATGCAAGGCAAAACAGTAGTGCATATAAAATAAAAATAAATGATGAAGGAGACAGAGACCAATGAGAAGGTACAGTGGATAAAGACACTTGCCAAACAAGCCTGGTGGTCTGAGTTGGATTCCCTGGAAAGCGACCAGAGAGGAAAAGCCATCACCTCTGAGAAGAGGCAGT
This sequence comes from Montemys delectorum, assembly GCA_019843815.1. NCBI lineage: Eukaryota > Metazoa > Chordata > Mammalia > Rodentia > Muridae > Montemys > Montemys delectorum. Next base: position 22,575 of record JADRCD010237621.1, on the reverse strand, counting down.
GTGTCTAAAAATCTTAGCCCCAACTCGGGAGCATCTTTGAAGTCTTTCCATATACAAGGGGGCGAGTCCTCATAGATAAGCTTGTCATCCTAGCTACTTGGGAAGCTGAGGCAGGAGGATGGAAAGCTCAAAGCCTGCATGGGCAAAGTAGTAAGAAATAGCTCTGGTAGAGCCCCTGCCTAGAATCCCCCAGTGAGGGGCTGGGGTATGGCTCAGTGGTAGCGCCCCTGCCTAGAATCCCCCTGTGAGGGGTTAGGGTGTGGCTCTGCTTGTGGAGGAAATGGATTCAATCCCCAGCACCAAGAAACAAAACTAAATCTGATTGCTCAGCACATAAAAGGACTTGCTTTACCAGCATAAGGATCTGAGACTGGACCCAGAGACCCATGTAAAGGCTGGAGGCAAAAGTAGCCATCTGTAATCTTCCAACTCCTATGGTCAGCTGGCAGGCAATGACAGCAGAATCCCCAGAAATCCACTGACCAGTGTGACACGCAGCTGTGAACAAGAGCCCCTGCCTCAAATAAAAATGGAAAGTGAGGATGGACATTTGAGATCATCCTCTGACCTCCACATGCACACCATGGCAACACAGACACTCACAGACATGAGTGCATATGTGTATGTGTGTGCAGTGTACATGCGTGTGTATACACACACACACACACACACACACACACACACATACACGATATTAACACACCATATTAACACACACAAATCAGGAAAACAAAACCAAAACCAAAAAGAACCTAAACTCTGCTTCAATCTTAAGAGACAAACTCATCCAACGGGTGTTGCTTCCTGGTGTAATATGGCGGAGGCTGCGTGAGGCTGGAGCACCAGGTTCCCTGACTGGGAGACTGGCAGATTGGCTGTCCTGTGGGACAGCCCCACTTTGCATCTTTACCTTAATTGCTTCCCTGAGCCATATGTATTCGGGGCTCTGTGTAAACAACAACCCAAAACAACAGGAGGGAGACGGACTTCTTGCTTGGAACTCCGGGGCAAGTGGGAAACCTGCCAGCCACACTCCAGAAGCGAGCCCGGAGCCTTCCACGGGGCTCAAGGCCAAGTGGAAGCCAGAGAGCGGATGGGCCAGGAAACCCCGGGGCTCCACACACTCTGATACCAGAGAAACTGCCACCTGTCCAGCATGCTGGGGACCAGCACAGGGCAAGTGTTTGGGAGAGAGACACTAGGTTTTGTGGGGCCAATGGCTTGGGGGAGGGGTGCGTCTTCTAGAAGGATAGGTTTAGTAGGTGAAAGATTTAGATGCAGATGAGACCCCTCCCTCCAGCCATGCTTCACTTTTTTGTTGTTGGTTTGTTTTGGGTTTTTTGTTTGTTTGTTTGCTTGTTTGTTTTTCAAGATAGGTTTTCACTGAGTAGCTCTGGCATCCTGAAACTCATTCTGTAGACCAGGCTGGCCTCAAACTCACAGAGATCTGTCTGCGCCTGCTTCCTAAGTGCTGGGATTAAAAGCGTGTGCGCTCTTATGCCTAGCCTCGTGTTTCACTTTAAAAGCAGTATTTCAACGGTACCGAAGGGGCTGGAGAGACGGAGAAGGCTCAGGAGAAGGCTCAGTGTGTAGCTCCAGTCCAAGAGACCCACTTCTGATTTCCACCAGCACCAGGCACGTACATGTAGTGTACATATGTGCAGGCAAAGACACAAATAAAAGAAATAGATCAGCCAGGTGTGGTGGCGCAAGCTTTTAGCTCAGCGCTGGGAAGGCAGAGGTAGACAGATCTATATGAGTTTGAGATCAACCTGATCTACCCTGTGAATTTCAGGCCAGCCAAGGCTACCTAGTGAGAACTTATCTCAAAAATGAGTTAATCAATCAAGGCCAAGCAGAAAGCTCAGTGGTTAAGAGCACTTGTCCCTCCTCCAGAAGACCCAGTTTGATTCCCAAAACCTACTTGGCAGCTAACAACTGCCTGTAACTCCAGTTCCAGAGGATCCAACACCCTCTTCTGACATCCATGAACACCAGGTAGGCATGCAGAGCACAGACATACAAACAAGTAAAACATATGCAGACAGAAGATAAAATTAAATTAAATCTTAAAGGAAGGAATAAATAAATATATTCTCTCAAAACCATAAACAAGGACTTAAGAGGTGGCTGAGTGGTACCTGCCACCAAGCCTTATGACCTGAGTTCAATCTCCAGGGCCCACTTGTCCTCTGACCTCCACATTTGACATGGTGCATGCCGCTTACCCTGAAAATGCGAAAATATAATTTAAAAATTAACGAAATAAAAAAATAGAAAAGTATTATTGCCTTTTCCCCTATAAAATAACCATGGTCAGTGAGTCTTAGTGTGCATTTTTGGCTTGGTGGAAGACGTCTTGTGTCTTGCAAATAGGGAAGGTGGAAGCTGCAATTCCCCTATGAATATTTATGGATGACTCTAATCCGCCCTCATTACAAGGCTTTCTTCTAGCGTTTCATAACACTAGCTCTTGCTCTGAGGTGGGTGAGAAGTCCTTCCTCTAATCAAATTCTGAAGCTACTGTGAAGTCCTTGCCCTGGGCTAGGGCTAGGGCTCAGTTGCTAAGTGTTCATCTAGCTTGTATGACCGACCCTTGGTGTCATCCCCAGCACCACATAAACAGGGTGTGGTGCATACCCATTCCAAGATGGAAGCAAGGAGAAATCAGAAATTCAGGGTCATCCTCTACTATGTGTTATGTGGTGAGTTCAAGGCCAGCTTGGACTATGTGAGACCCTGTCAGAAAGAAAAAAGTATGTGTGTGTGTGTGTGCGTGTGTGTGTGTGTGTGTGTATGTGTGTATGTGTGTGTATGTATGTATGTGTATGTGTGTGTATGTGTGTATATGTATGTGCGTATGTGCGTATGTGTGTATGTGTGTATGTGTATATGTATGTATGTATGTATGTATGTGTATATGTGTATGTGTGTGTATGTGTGTGTATGTGTGTGTATGTATGTGCGTATGTGTGTATGTGTGTATGTGTATGTATGTGTGTGTATGTGTGTCTATGTATGTATGTATGTGTGCATATGTGTGTGTATGTGTATGTATTTGTGTGTGTGTTTGTGAATGGTGCCTATGGCTGATGCCTTGGGACTGGAGTTACAGATAGTTGTGAATCATTATGTGGGTGGTGGGAACTGAACCGCAGTCCTCTGGCAGAGGAGTCAGTGCTCTTAACCCCTGAGCCATCTCTCCAGCCCTCCTAGCTTTTTGATTATTGTTTGGTTAAGATAGAATCTTATCCTGGATGGTGGTAGCGCACCTTTTTAATCTCAGGACCCAGGAGGCAGAGGCAGGCAGATCTCTAAGGACCTCTGAGTACAAGGCCAGCCTGGTGTACAGAGTGAATTCCAAGGCAGCTAGGAATACACAGAGAAACCTTGTCTCAGAAAAAACTACATACATGTATGTGTATTGTATGGTTCTATGTATATGTAAAATATACATATATGTGTATATATGTATACACACACACATATATATACATATATATATATACATATATATATAAAGAGAGAGAGACAGAGAGACAGAGACAGAGAGAGGAGAGAGAGAGGGAGAGAAAGACTTACTTTGTAGCCCACGCTGGCTTTAAACTCAAGCTCCTCCTAAGAGCTAGGATCAGTGTCCACACATCCCATTCTTCAGCCCTTCTTGAAAGGAGCTCATATTGCAGCTTTTTCTTCCAGATAATCAGCATGCAACCTCTTTTGTGGAGACTCTTTGCCATATCTCTCTTCCATTGATTCCGCAATGGCTGGTTTAATGGTTAATTTAATGACTATTGATTGGCTGAGGGCGTAGGACAGTGGTTCTGATCACTGGCAACTTAGTGTTTTAGGGACAGACAGAGAATAAAAATAGTCACTTAGCTCGAAATAGAGTGTCCTGGTTCAAAGCCGGGAGTGAGAGTGTCTCAGATGACATGTGGAGTTCCGGTGCAATGGAGAAGAGATTTTTACTCTCGCGTCTGGAGGCAAGTGTCCATGTGACATGAGTGTGACACATCTTTGTGAGCAGCAGAAACGAACTGAGCTACTGGTGTGTGTGTGTTTGTGTGTGTGTGTGTGCTTGTGTGTGTGTTTGTGTGTGTGTTTGTGTATGTGTGTGTATGTGTGTGTGTTTGTGTTTGTGTATATGTGTGTGTTTGTGTGTGTGTTTGCGTGTTTGTGTATGTGTGTGTGTTTGTGTTTGTGTATGTGTGTGTGTTTGTGTGTGTGTGTTTGTGTTTGTGTATGTGCGTGTTTGTGTGTTGTGTTTGTGTGTGTGTTCACATGCGTGTGCATCCACCTTTGGAGGCCAGAGTTGACACTGGGTTATCTTCATCTATCACTTTCTGCCTTATTTTTCTTTCTTCCTCTTTCTACTCTATTTTTCAAAATTTATTTAATCTCATATGTGCCTGAGTATACATACATACACCACTTACATGCAGAAGTCAGAAGAGGCATCAGATCCCCATAGGACTGGGAATTAAAGACAGTTGTTAGTTGGCACATGGATGCTGGGCTGGGAACGGAATGGAGAAGCATTCTTAATCTCTGAGACATCTCTCCTGGCTCATCCGGATTGTTTTTGGAAACACAGTGCTGTGGTTTGAACGAGAATATATCTGAGTACTTGGTCCACAGTAGGTGGACCTGCTTGGGAAGGATTGGAAGGTGTGGCCTTGTCAGCAGAGTCGGCAGAGTTGTGTCCCTGGGGGGTGGGCTTTGAGGTTTCAAAAGATCATGTCAATTCCAGTTAGTTCTCCCTGCTTCCTGTTTGTGGATCAGGATGTAAGCTCTCAACTACTGCCCCAGCACCATGCCTGCCTTCCTGCTGCCGTGATCGCTACCATGACAGTTAGGAACTCACCCTCTAAAACTGTAAGCCCCATTTAACTCTATCACTTATAAGTTACCTTGGTCAAGGTGTTTTAAATTGTAAAAGTAATTAAGTAATTGTAAAGTCAAATTGTAAAGTAACCACAGTTAAAAGTTGCAGTTTGAACAGTGATTGAAAAGTAAGACAAAGAGTCTCACATCGAAACTGGAGCTCATCCATTAACTCCACAAACTCCACAAACAAACCCCAGGGATCCTCCTGTCCCTGCCACCTGCTCTGGGGTTACAGGGTGTGCTGTCATGCTAAGTAAGCTGCCACCCCAGGAGTGCTGGATAGCTGGACTCTAAGCCTCCATGTTTATGCCCCAAGCACTTTATCCACTGAGCACCTCAGTCCACTGATTTATAAAAACATCATCATCATCATCATCATCATCATCATCATCATCATCATCATCATCA
>JADRCD010237621.1:0-17267 GCA_019843815.1 Montemys delectorum | reverse complement strand
CATCATCATCATCATCATCATCATCATCATCATCATCATCATCATCACCATCATCCCCACCACCCCCACCACAGGGTCTTACTATGTAGCAAGCCAGAACTGCTACAGGCTGAGACCAGGTTAGACTCAAATTCAAATTCACAGAGCTCTGTCTGCTTCTGCCAACTGACTGTTGGGTTGCTAGGCACATACCATCACAACTCATCACTTTATTTATTTATTTATTTATTTATTTATTTATTTATTTATGTTTGTTTGTCTGTTTTAGACAAGCTTTCTCTTTGTGTAGCTCTGGCTGTCCTGAAACTCATTTTGTAGGCCAGACTGGCCTCTAACACACAGAGATCTCCCCGCTTCTATCTCTCAAGTGCTAGGACTAAAGGCGTGTGCCACCACCGTCTGGCTTTTTTTTTTTTTTTTTTTTTAAGACAGGATTTCTGTGATAGAACAACTGGACTGGAATTCTTTATCCTTCTGCCTCAGCCTCCCAAATGCAGGGAGTTTGGCACTATGGCTGGCTCAAGCACCAGTTTAATAATATAATAAACAGTTTCCCAATGGGACAGGGGATGTGGGAGGTTCTGGTTGTGATGACGGGGACTGGAGAAGGAAGGGTGGGGTGGAGAGGAGAAGGAGGAACAAAGAAAAAGAACAAAGAAAATACAAAGCAAAACACTTTTCAAGCTCATTTGCTCTCTCCATGAATTAATATACTACAGTCTATCTCTTCCCTGAACCTCTGGGAGCTAAGACTGCTAACTGTCTCTGTGAGGCTGGGGCCACACCTAGCCTCCTGAACGTGCCCATCACCCTTTGTACACACAGGTGCAGTGGCCACCAGGGATCTCTGACTCACTGGAGAACCCTAGGGATTCACTTCCCCAGCCTCCATTTCCAAAACACGCATCCAAGAAATTGACCAAGTGAGAGGCTTCTCCAGCCAGTTCATCGATGGTAAAAAACAAACAAACAAACAAAAAACAAAAAAAAAACAACCATAGCAATAGGGCGTCTTCACTGAGAACTCTGGAATGTTCCAGCAAACACTTTCTGAGTGCTGTTGAGGAAGCCACCCACCCAACCACCCAGGCATAGGAGGCACCAGTGCCACTCTGAGAAGCAAGACCCATGGCTAGGAAACAGTGCCACCCTATGGTACCCAGCTCTGAAGAGTTCATACACGGTTTCTCTGAGGCTGGGATGTCAGAGAGAGAGAGACAGAAAGAGACAGAAAGAACACCAGCTACAACCAGAGCCCAGACTTCAGTAATGCAGCCCCAAGACCAAACCCACCACTGTTTCCAGTTGGTATTTTTGCACAATGACTTCAGCACACCCAAGCTTGGATGCTGGACAGCAGCCTCAGAGGCGGCTGTTCTGACACTGGGTTAACCTTGGCAAAGGAGGAGCTGGAAGTTTCCAGAGCATGCATCCAGGACATGGCGGAGTCTCATCTCATAAATCAAGAGGCTACAACCAGACCCCAGGGTCATACAGCCCTTGAATGATCCAGGTGGGAAGGGTGTCCTCAGCTACCGCACTCAAAACAAAACAAGATGTCGCTTTCCTCCTGCATGAAGCTTCCTAATTGGTCTGTTGTAGGTCAGAGTCTAGATGGAAGCAGGCAGGCATGGTATGCAGGTGTATCACCCCCCAGTGCCCAGAAGGCTGAGGCAGAAGCCTGAGTCTGAGACCAGCCTGGGCTATTATATAGCAAGGCTCTGTCTCAAAACTAAGATGAGACTCCATTGTAGAGAATGATAAATTCACAATTCTAACAAGCAGTAGAGAGAGCTCCCAGCTGTCTTGAGCAGCACTGTCTCAGAGAACCATGTCTGAGCCCCAGAGGCTCTCTACTACGGTTCCAAGCTTACTCAGCTCACTGGTTCTGGACGTGTGTCTGTGTTTATACCTGCACACCCAGTTCCACTAGACGTGGGTACCACCACCATGCAGACCGCTAAGCACATAGCCATGGCCCTGCTGTCCCTGCACCATGCTGTGGCCCCCGAACTCCGGCCTGCCCCGTGTGTCTGCAGTTTTCTCATTGCAAGGTCATTACATAAGCAAGGCCTCATGGTGTATGAGTCTCTTGGGGTTGGCTTCTTTCCACTCCACGCAACCCTCCTGAGACTCATCTTACCCGTGTATGAAAACTCTGCCTCCTTATTGCTAAACAGTAATCTGTCTCACGGGGCTTTGGAAGAAGGCAGCAGTTTACTTTTTTTTTTTTTTTTTTTTTTTTTTTTTTTTTTTTGGTGTTTCGAGACAGGGTTTCTCTGTGTAGCCCTGGCTGTCCTGGAACTCACTCTGTAGACCAGGTTGGCCTCAAACTCAGAAATCTGCCTGCCTCTGCCTCCCAAGTGCTGGGATTAAAGGCGTGCGCCACCACGGCTGGCAGACAGCAGTTTACTTTATTCACTGACTTGTTGAGGCAGGGTCTCACTTTGTAGGCTAAACTGGGTTGAAACTCACTGTGTAGTCCAGGCTGGCTTCTAAATTACTCTGTAGCTCAGGCTGGATCTGAACTCACTATGCAACCCAGGTTGACCTAGAACTCACTATGTAGCCCAGGCTGACTCAAACTGTCCATCCTCCTGCCTCTGCTTCCTCCGAGGTGAGATTTAAGGTATTTACCATGATGCCCAGCCAAGGGAGGAGTTTTAAAGAACATGGACCACTTTCAGCTGGAGAGTAGTCTGTTTTTCTGGAATCTTCAGCACACTCACACATAAATCTGTGTGCATCTCTAGAATCCAAATTCAACACTATATTTGGTATTGTGTCTTTTTTTTTTTTTAAGACAGGGTGTTACTATATAGGCCTGGATGTCCTGGAACTCGTTCTGTAGATGAGGCTAGCCTCTAATACACAGAGATCTGCCTGCCTCTGCCCCCAAAGTGCTGGGATTATTTTTGTGTCTTTCTTAAGAAATGAAGGTAGTGGACCATGGTGAGGCATGCCTCTGATCCCAGCACTCAAGAGGCAGAGGCAGGAGGATCTCTGAAGTTCAAGGCCAGCCTAGTCTACAGAGTGAGTTCCAGGACTTTCCAAGCTACACAGAGAAACCCTGTCTTGAAGAAGGAGGAGGAGGAGGAGGAGGAGGAGGAGGAGGAGGAGGAGGAGGAGGAGGAGGAGGAGGAGCGAAAAGAAAAAAAATAAGTAAAGAAAGAAAAAGAAAAAGAAACAAGAAAGAAATGAAGGTAGGAGCTAGGGGTGGTGGCTCATGCCTGTGACCCAGTATGATAAAAGTTGGCCTTGCATTCCAGGCCAAACTGGAGTATATAGTGAGGATACCTTTGAGTTTCTATTGCTGTGAAGAGACACCAGGACCATGGCAACTTTTATAAAAAAAAAAATTAATATCAGGGCTGGCTTACAGTTTCAGAAGTTCAGTCTGTTGTCATCATGGTGGGAAGCGTGGAGGCACGCAGACAGATGTGGTGCTGGAGAAGGAGCTGAGGGTTCCACATCTGGGTCAACAGAAAGAGAGAGACACTGGGTCTGGCTTGAGCATTTGACACCTTAAAGCCTGACCTCAGTGACACACTTCCTCCAACAATGCCACACTTCCTAATCCCTGTCAAGTGAGCACCACCACCTAATGACCAAGCATTCAAATCTATGGGGACCATTTATCTATCTATCTATCTATCTATCTATCTATCTATCTATCTATCTATCATCTATCTATCTATCTATCTATTTATGGTTTTTCTTTTTTTTTTTAAGATTTATTTATTTTATGTATGTAAGTACACTGTCGCTGTCTTCAGACACACCAGAAGAGGGCATCAGATCCCATCACAGATGGTTGAGACACCACGTAGTTGCTGGGAATTGGACTCAGGACTTCTGGAAGAGCAATCAGTACTCTTAACCGCTGAGCCATCTCTCTAGCCCATCTTTCATTTTTCAAGATAGGGTTTTACTGTGTAGCCCTGGCTATCTTAGAACAATCTCTGTAGAATAGTTTGTCCTCAAGCTCAGAAATCTGCCTGCCTCTGCCTCTTAAATGCTAAGATTAAGCCACCCACCACCATGCTCAGCTCAGTGGGTCCATTCATATTCAAACCACCACAGTGACCCTGTTTCAAAAAACACTAAAGTATCAAGGAGATAACTCAGAAGATAACACGATGAGCAAGACTAACAACCTGAGTTCCAACCCCAGGACTCACATAAAGTTGTCTTCTGATCTCCAGATGCACTCCAAGGCACCTCGTATGCCCTCTACACACCACACACACATATACAGACAATAATACATAAATAAAATAGCCAGATATGGTGGCATATGCATTTAATCCCAGCAGTTGGGAGGAAGAGACAGGTGGATCTCTGTGAGTTCAAGGCTATCCTGAGACCTATTCCCCCCCCCCCAAAAAAAAACCCAAACAAACAATAAATGCAATATAAAAATCAAAACCAAAGAAAAAGAAAGAGAAGAAACAAAGCCAGTGGTGGTGTCCTACTTATTCAGGAGGCTGAGGTAGGGGGATCATGAATCCAAGTGTGTCAGAGTAAGCTGTGGGCTCCATTTCTTTCTTTCTTCCTTCCTTCTTTCTTTTCTTTCTTTCTTTCTTTCTTTTTTTTTTTTGTTTTTTTGTTTTGTTTTGTTTTGTTTTTGTTTTTTTTTTCGAGACAGGGTTTCTCTGTGTAGCCCTGGCTGTCCTGGAACTCACTCTGTAGACCAGGCTGGCCTCGAACTCAGAAATCTGCCTGCCTCTTCCTCCCAAGTGCTGGGATTAAAGGCATGTGCCACCATCACCAGGCATGTGGGCTTCATTTCTAACTCCACAAAAAGAAAAAGAGAAAGGAGGAAGGAAGGAGGAGCAACTTAGAAGCCGGGCATGGTGGCGCAGTCTGTAGCCCCAGCAGTTTGGCTGAAGGCAGAGGATTAGAAGTTTAATGTCAGTCTAGGAAATTTAGGGAAGCCCAGTCTCAAGGTAAAACCACCAACCACAACAATAAGGAAATTAGTCTCCGGTGTAAAGCTTCTATGAAGCGTAACCACCTCTTATTACCCTGCAATTAAATAATCCCCCCAATACATTAAAAGCAGTGGACGCCATCTTTATTATTTCTCTTTAAAGTTATTTACACACAAGATGGAACTTACATCTTATTTCTATTTTATTTTCTTCCTCCCTGGGCTGAAACGCTGCCCGTTCGTCTCTTAGATAGTCTGTTTTCTTTATTGTGAAGAGGATCCAATATATGGGCTTATTTTATTAGTTTGTATCTTCTATTAAATTATGTTCATGCAAGATTTGCAAGAAAAATAGCTGCTTGGCTTGCTTGGGAATTAGAGACTTAATTTGGGAGGTTGTGTCTCACTTAAGAATTCAGCCGCTAAAGTGAAATGTCAGAGAAACACTCTGCCAGGGGACAAAAGCAGATGCCTGGGACACTGGGTCTGACCCTTTCTCTAACTGTTAAGAGCACCTGATGAAATTGTTTTTCTTAGACACTTTTAAGGACAAGAGACCTGAGGGGGCTGTGGCAGGAACAGGTACCAAAGCTATTGCAGGTTCTAGAGCATGCTAGAAGAATAATGTATCACTGAGCCACACCCCAACCCCTCCTTTTCTAAAGTGCTCTATCAACTAAGCCACACCCCCGCCCCTCACTGGGAGAGTCTAGGCAGGTGCTCTATCAACTAAGCCACACCCCAGCCCCTCACTGGGAGATTCTAGGCAGGAGCTCTACCACTGAGACTCAACCGCTAGCCCCTCACTGGGGGCTTCTAGGCAAGTGCTCTATCACTGAGTCACACCCCCAGCCCCCACTGAGGGATTCTACACACACGTTCCATTGATGAGTCACACCCAAGCCCTGTTTTACGTTTTGAGACAGGGTTTCCATACATGGCCCAGACTGGCATCGAAGTCACTTTGTATCCCAGTCCAGCCTTGAGCTTTCCATGCTCCTGCCACAGCTTGGCAAATTATTGGGGGTGAAAGCCTATGCTGCCACGCAGACCCCTTAGTTCAAATTATTCTTGTCTGAAACGGAGGCTCCAGATGCTTCTGCCAATTTGATGGGCTTTGCCCCTTCCACCCAGAGGCAGAAGGCATCCACCCTTCTGCAGCTTTGCTGGGCTAGGGTTAGAGGTGACAGAGACTAGGTCAAGTCCACCAGACCTGGACATAGGAAAGCCCCTTGGATGGGGCTAGGAAGGTACACGCTCGCGTGCGCACACACACATACCAAGGGGACATTCAGAAACAACAGCATGTGGAGGGGCTTTATTATCTCAGGTTCCTGGCAGGGAAACTGAGGCAGACCAGGGTTCACTGTGAATTAAGGCTCCTTAAGATGACAGCATCGGGGCTGGAGAGATGGCTCAGCGGTTAAGAGCACTGACTGCTCTTGCAAAGGTCCTGAATTCAAATGCCAGCAACCACATGGTGGCTCACAACCATCTGTAATGTGGCCTCAGGCCCTCTTCTGGTGCATCTGAAGACAGCTACAGTGTACTTATATATAATGAATAAATAAATAAAAACTTAAAAAAAAAAAAAGATGACAACATCATCTGCCTCTCCACAGCAAGAATGCAAGCTCACCAGAATAGGACAGGCATTATCCCTGATAGCCCAGGGCCAGCCTCCCATGCTCTGTGCTCTCGGGAGACACTGTCGAGCGGTTGATTGCTGGCTTCCAATATCAGGGCAGCCTCCAGCAACCACCTGTAGCTATGCCCAAGGGGAGCGATTAGCACACAGGGCTCAGAGCACAGAGTTCAAATGATGGGAACTGAAGGGAAGGGAGAGGAGGGGAAGTAGGTAGGAGTGGGAAGGGGTCAGCAGTCCTTCTGATGACCAACTGACCTGCGGTTGGGAACCCTCCATGCCCTTGCAAAACTCCGTCTGGGCTCCGGACTAGCCTGGTGGAAGGCGACTCTGGCTGCTGCAGACGAAGTTGAGAGATTAGCAGCCCTACTGCCCTGCCCGCTTGATTCCTTGCTAGTCATCTGAACCCGTGTCCTGCTAGTCTCTGGCCACTAGGTGGCAGGCGCGAGATGATTTAGACGCACGGTGGCGCGAACCCTGTGTTTCTTTGAAGGCAGAACGAACTAAAACCACAGAAAAAGACAATCAGGGCTGGATCCCCGGAAATGAGTAGTTTATACCTCAGGATTTATCTAAAAAGGCGAGCTTCAACAGCCTTCTAGCTGTTTCGGGATCTTTAAATTTTGCTTTTTAAGTAAAAAATAATTTTATGCACATGTGTGTTTTGCTTACATGTATACACACCACGTACATGCCTGTGGAGATCAAAAGAGGGACTTGGAGTTGCAAAAGGTTATCAGCCACTATGAGGGTGCTGGGAATCAAACCTGGGTCCTCTGGAAGAGCAACCAGTGCTTTTAACCACCGAGCCATGTCTCCAAACCATATTTTATATTAAGACAAGGTCTTGGTATATAGTCCAGGCTAGCTTCAAATATGCCATCCTCCTGCCTCAACTTCCTTAATGCTAGGATGACAGGCCAGTGCTATTACCTACCCACAGGGTATCTCTGAATCAGTGGGTGTGGTCACCTCTGGCCTCCTGACCGCTGCGGTCTCTCATTCAGGAGACACTGCAAGGGCCGAGTGGGACAACTTTTGGCCTGCAGAAGCCTCATTGCTCTGAGCCTGGCCTGGCAATATTGGCAATATGCCCAATAGAAAGCGGCTGATTTCCTGCCTTGAGCAAATTCACCAGGGCCATTAGAAGACAGAGCTCAGGCTCGCCAGAGACTCTGACCCATGCCTCTAACTTCAGACCAATGCATTCACTCAGGAAATATCTATTGAATGGTTGTGGTGGCCCAAAGCCCTGCATTCCCAGCACTCTGGAGGCTGACACGGGAGATGCTGAGTTCAAGGCTAGCCTGGACTGCATGGTGAGACTCTGTCTCAAAATTTGAACTCCCCTTACATAAGAAATACTTATTGATTGGTTCATTTCTACTTTTTGACTAATATGAAAATACTTTTATAAAGTTCTACCCAGAGAATGATAAATGAATAAACAAGATGTGGTATCACTAAATAGGAATATTACTCAATGGGAAAAAGAAATGAGGTACTGATGCTTGATACATGGGTTGTATTAGCCGGGAATCTTCTGAACAGGTTTTCTAGAACCTGTGGGTCTCGACCCCCTTGGGAGGATTTTACAGGGGTTGCCTAAGACCATCGGAAAACACAGATATTCACATTGGGGTTCATAACAGCAAAATTACAGTTAGGAAGCAGCAACGAAAATAATTTTATGGCCAGGGTCACCACAACATGAGGAACTGTATTCAAGGGCCGCAGCATTAGGAAGGGTGAGAACAACTGCTCTAGGAGAACAAAACTTATAGGATGAATGTGTGTGTGTGTGTGTGTGTGTGTGTGTGTGTGTGTACATATGTATAATATATAACATATATGGGATTTTTTTAGAATGTCTTACAGGCTGTGGTCCAGCTAGTCCAACAATGGCTGTCTGCCAATGAAAAGCCTAAGAATCCAATAGTTGTTCAATTCACAGTGCTGAATGCTTCCCTTGGTCATGAATCCTGAAGACACAGGCTGTGACACCAGTGGAGGAAGGGACTTGCCAGCAAGAGCAAACGCAAGCAGGCTGAGAGCAAGCTTCCTCCTTCCATGTCCTTTCTATAGGCTGCTAACTAGGTGTGGCCTTCTGCTGGTGAGAGTGTGCGTGTGTGTGATTGTGTATGTGAGTGAGTGTGTGTGTGACTGTGTATGTGAGTGAGTGTGTGTGTGTGACTGTGTATGTGAGTGTGTTTGTGTGATTGTGTATGTGAGTGTGTGTGGTTGTGTATGTGGTTGTGTGGTTGTGTATGTATGTGTGATTGTGTATGTGAGTGTGTTTGTGTGATTGTGTATGTGAGTGTGTTTGTGTGATTGTGTATGTGAGTGTGTGTGGTTGTGTATGTGGTTGTGTGTGGCTGTGTATGTGAGTGTGTGTGTATGTGTGTAGTTGTGTATGTGAGGGTGTGTGTTGGGAGGAGTCCATGCATATGTGTTCATGTGCACATTGGAGGACAGAGGGCGTCCTCCAGTGTCCTGTCTCAGGCAATGTCAACCTTTTTGAGACAGAGTCTCTCACTGGACCTGCAGCTTTACTGATTTGGCTACCCCAGCTCCAGGGATCTACCCTGGTATTATAAGCATTCACCACCATGTCAGCTATTTCAGCAGCATCAGAGTACTGAACTTAGACCGACCGCCAGGCTTACAAGGCAAGCAACTTCCCCTCAGAGCATCTCCCTCCTGCTTTGGGGTTTGTTACTGATGTTTTGATTTGGGGGGTTTTGTATGTTGTTTTTGAGGTGGGAGCCTCACATAGCCCAGGCTGGCCTCAAACACTGATCCTCCTGCCTTCACCTATAGAGTGTTGGGGTTTTAAACACATGTAACTGCTCCTGGTTCATGGAGTGCTGGGGATGGAACCCAGGGCCTTGGGCATGCTAGGCAAGCATCCTACTGATGGAGCCACATCTCTAGTCCCTCCCTTTGTCTTATGCTTGTGATAGGGTCTCTGCAAGCCCTCTACCTCAGCATACTCATTGCTTGACCTCCAGGTGGATGCCACCATGCCCAGCAAAAAATGTTCAGTGCTGGGAATATGATATTTATTCTTCTATTCTACTCTCCTCTCACCTTCAGAATAAATCTCTACTGGGCACATCACCTAATTCTTCACAGACAGACCAACAAAGCACGCCCATTGCTCATTGTCTATCTTAAATACAGTATCTTTGGCGATCTTCAGCACGGCTCTCCGGTGTTTCTCTTGTCTTCATCTAGGCTTGCCTGTCCCAGATCAAATTCTGCTTGCCAAGCAATTTCCAGATAAATCCTCCCACTCTGCCTGCGATCTCGTCTTCACAAAGGGCACTAAGCTAACTGTGATCTTTGCCGAATTATGCTGTGCTCGGCTCACTTTCCCTCCTTTAGAATCCTCGTCACTCACTGGCGGAATTCTAAAAATATCAGCTAAGCCACCAACTAATTTTTAATCCTCGCTTCTGCTACTATTGACAGATGGGAAGTTCATCTCTACCCTTTGTCCTTCCCTGATTAAGCAATTATAATCTTTTCCTGACAATTTGACTGTTGACGGTCTAAGAGTCTGGTTGGACCAAGAGACCAGGCGGGATTCTTTCCGACAAGGTACTGAGATCAACTCAGCTGCAGGCGACTGCAGGTTTTCACCCTCTTCTGGGTTCCTTCTCTTTCCTTTTCCGTGTGTGCTTGTGCTTGTACGTGTGCGTGTGCGTGTGTGTGTGTGTGCGCGTGTGTGTGTACATGTATGTATGTTGGTGCACATGCATGTGGTGGCTGAGGTTGATGTAGACAAATTACCCTTCATCACTTTTCCACCTTACTGACTGAGGCAGAGTCTTTCAGTCTACCCCAAAGCTCACCCATGTGGCTAGTCCCCCTACCCAGCCCTCTCTGGGAAGTCCCCAGTTTTGCCTTTGAAGATGGGAATTAAAGACCTGCCCAGTCAGCCTTTCCACGGGTCCTGGGGATTGGAACTTGGGTCCTCATGCTTGCATGGTAAGTGCTTTTAACCGACGAGCCAACTCCCTAGCCCCTGCCCCTCATTCTTGTTGGGAAGAAACCAACCATACACAAAATATGAATTTAATGGGCCAAGGAGACTGCTTAGTGTTTGGAGCAAGCTTAAGGCTCTGAGTCCTATCCCCCAGAATCCAAAAAAAAAACTTGATGCGGGCAAAGTCTGGACACAATCCTAGGGCTGAAGAGGCAGAGATGGGAGGATCCCTTGGACTCACAGGATCCAAGAACCCGTGTGTAAAATGTTGGGCAGACACCTGAGGGCTCAGAAGGTGGCATCGGATCCCGTGAAACTGAAGCTGGAGTTACAAGTGACTAAGCCACCATATGGGTTCAGGAAATTAAACACGGGTCCTCTGCAAGAGCAGCAAGTGGTCCTAACTGCTGAGCCATCTCTCCTGGCCATGAGGGCTGGGGATCTAAACCTGGGCCTTCATGGTTGCACTCAAAGGCTCACCCAAGGTGGAGGACAAGTCATGGAAGCTGCTTCCCTGGAGTCTCCACTCCGTCACCCTTCCATCACCTGTAGACTCCAGAACCCAGTTCCATGTAGGAGTCAAAAAGGGGTGGCAGCCGGAGTTCCAGGTGGTGGCTGCTGATGGGATTTCATTAAGGAGTATTTATTTTGTCCCCTAGGTGATCCTAGAGCCCGTCGGGTTAACAATCACTATTAACCATTACGTTAGATCAAGTGACCAGAGGCTGCTATCCTGCCCGTGATGCTGGTGACTCCAGAGCTGGCACAGGTGACTCGAGAGTGGCGCCCCCATGAGGCAGAAGCATGATGTGCAGAGCCAGTACATCAGTCTCCCTCTCCAGGACTAATGCTGTCACAGCTGCTGCACCAGGTCCGTCCTTGGACTAGCAGGCCTGGGCTGAGCCCGTCTTCAGCTTGGGACCATCTGCATAAGCCGGAGCTGCTGGACCCAGAGGCCTCTCACGCTGGAGTGGAGAGCACGATTGGCAATCTTGCTAGAGATAAGCAGAGCGCTATGGCCGTGCACACAGGACCCTGCTCCGTTCTCGGGGGAGGGCCGCTTCCTCCCAGTAGTAGTGGATGCTGGCCTGCAGCAGCAGAGAGTACTTCCTTAAAGACTCATTGAGGGACCAAGAAGAACGTCCATCGGTATGATGTTTGCTACACAGCACGAGGACCTGAGTGACACTGCATTTTTTTAATGGAAAAAAGGTGATGTTGTGCAAAGCTTGTCATTCCAACCTTTGGGAGGCAGAGACAGGCAGGTCCTTGAGGTTTGACAGCTCGAAAGGTTAGGTGAAGGAATGGGTGAGCCTCAGGCCTGTGAATGACCCTAATCTCAGAAACTAAGGTGGAGAATGACCAAAGAAGACACCAGTGGTTGACCTCTGGCTTACACACACACACACACACACACACACACACACACACACACACACACACGCACATAGAGTAATGCACATGCATACTAGTATAAACACACATACCTTTCAGCAGAGCGTGGTAACATACCCCTATAATCCCACAATTCAAGTGGTTGAGTCAGGTTGAATCAGGATGATCAGAAGTTCAAAGCCAGCCAGGATTACATGAATGAGACCTTGCCTCAAAACACAAAACAAGGGGCTGGAGAGATGGCTCAGCAGTTAAGAGCACTCTTCCAGAGGACCCAGGTTGAATTCCTAGCACACACATATCAGCTCACACCAGTCTGTAACTCCAGTTCCAGGGCTTCTGACGCCCTTACACAGACATGCATGCAGGCAATACACCAAGGAGCATAAAAATAAATGAATAATAAAAAAAAAACTCACAAAACAAATGGCAACACTCTAGAAGCAGTGGGATGGCTCAATAGATAAAGGCACTTTCTGCCAAGCTGATGACTGAGTTCCCCACATGGCAGAAAGAGAGAACCAACTATCCAGTTGTCCTCTGACCTTCACTGTGCCAGACATACTTCATCTTGCCCATATCAAAACAAACAAAATCCCCAAATCAAAACCCCACACTGCTTGGGGCCAGGGTATGGCTCAGTGCTCAAGTCCTTGCCATGTAAGAATAGCTGCTCAGTCGTTGAAGGTATCTAGGTTCAAGTTCCTGGGTCTGGTGCCAACCAGTTAAGCAATGGCCTGGCCCACTCCTGCCTTTCTATCCTTCAGACCTTCTGATCACAGCGGGACCAGAAGCCAGTGAGCAAATGTGGGGCTCAGATGTGGCCCAATTGATAGGATGCTGACCTAGCATGGATATCTGACCTCCCGTCTCCAGCACTGTATAAACTGGGAATGGTAGAGCACACTGTAATCCCAGCCCTTCAGAGGTGGGGGCAGGGGGATCAGAACTCAAGGTCAAGCTTGGCTACTTAGAATATTCCAGGCTATCCTGGAATACATTCTATATGTATATATGTATGTATATATGTATGTATAGATTCATATATATGTTCATGTGTGTATGTATATGTGTATATATATGTGTGTTGTGTGTGTGTGTGTGTGTGTGTGTGTGTGTATAAAATGTGCTAGTTAGTTCTGTTGTCAACTTTACATAAATTAGAACCATCGTAAAAGAGGGACCCTCAACTGAGAAATGGTCTCTATCAGCTTGGCCTGTAGGCAAGTCTGTGGGACATTGTCTTGATTAATGATTGATTGGGGAGGGCCCAGCCTGCTTTGGGCAGTGCCATCCCTGGGCAGATGGTTCTGGGCCATATAATAAAGTAGGCTGAGCAAGCCATGCGAGCATGCCAACAAGCAGAGCTCCTCCGTGGTTCTTCTTCATTTCCCTGCCCTGCCTTCCCTCGATGATGGACTGGGAGCTGAAAGCTGAAACAAAACTTTTCCTCCCCGAGCTGAGCTGCTTTAGGTCAGCATTCTATCACAGCGACAGGGAGAGCACCAGGAGCAGAGAGTGAACAGGTCAGCATCCTATCACAGCAACAGGGAGAGCACCAGGAGCAGAGAGTGAGCAGGTCAGCATCCTATCACAGCAACAGGGAGAGCACCAGGGGCAGAGAGTGAACAGAGAGGCTGTAAAATGAGATAAGGTAGAGTGTTAGCAGATAGACACTGTGTGTGTGTGTGTGTGTGTGTGTGTGTGTGTGTGTGTGTGTGTAGAGAGAGAGAGAAAAAGAGAGAGAAAGAGAGAGAGAGAGAGAGGGAGGGACAAGAGGGAGGGAGGGAGGGAGGGGCTGGGCATAAGTTCTTTTTGTTGTTATTTGTTTGTTTTTTCAAGATGGGGTTTCTCTGTGTAGCCTTGGCTGTCCTAGAACTCACTCTGTAGACTCAGAAAGATCCATCTACCTCTGCCTTCTGAGTGCTGGGATTAAAGGCGTGCACCACCACCGTTAATGCAGCAACATGGTTTTTTTTTTTAAATGTCTGTGCTTTTATTTATTTATTTATTTATTTATTTAATGTATGTGAGTACACTGTACTACTTTTTCAGACACACCAGAAGAGGGCATCAGATCTCATTACAGATGGTTGTGAGCCACCATGTGGTTGCTGGGAATTGAACTCAGGACCTCTGGAAAAACAGTCAGTGCTCTTAACTGCTGAGCCATCTCTCCAGGCCAAAACATGTTGTTTTTTTTTTTTTTTAATAGTGTGAGAGGGGAAGAACACACATAGAGAGAGAGAGGGGGAGGGAGAAAGGGGGAGAGAGAGAGAGAGAGAGAGAGAGAGAGAGAGAGAGAGAGAGTTTATGTGTTCAGACAACCCCAGGAGTGTGCTCTCCTTGCCACTATAAATTCTGGGGTTCAAACTCCAATTATTGGGCTTGCACAGAAAGCACCTTTACCCACTGAGTTATCTCTCCCCTCCCCTCCCCTCCCCTCCCCCACTATAGCATTTATAAATACAAAAGGACATACTGACCAGTGTAGTTGGGGACCACTCTCTGTCGACAATAAGATATATGCTGGCTGAGGCGGCTAGAACGTATAGTACCTTTACTCCCAGCACTTGGGAGGCAGAGACAAGCAGATCTCTGTGAGTCCAACACTGTCCGAATGTACATAGAGAGTTCCAGGCCAGCCAGAACTACACAGTAAGATCCTTTCGTGATTTGAATGAGAATGGCCCTCACGGGCTCTCATATTCCAATGCTTAGTCATTAGGGAGTGGCGCTATTTGAGAAGGATTAGGAGATGTCTTCAAGTTTTGAAAGTCTACATCGGGCTGTGCTCACTCTTTCTGCAGCTTGGGGATCAAGGTGTAGATGTAGCCCTCAGCTACTGCCAAAGGACGAAGCCTTTGAAATTGTAAGCAAGGCCCCAGTTAAATACTTTCATTAAAAAAAAAAAAAAAAAGGTTTATTTATTATTATATCTAAGTACACTGTAGCTGTCTTTAGACACACCAGAAGAGGGCGTCAGATCTCTGGATAGTTGTGCGCCACCACGTGGTTGCTGGGAATTGAACTCAGGACCTTCGGAAAAGCAGTCAGTGCTCTTACCCACTGAACCATCTCAGCAGCCCAAATGCTTTCTTTTTTGAGGGTTGCCTTGGCCCGGCGCAGGCACAGTCCCACAGCTTCTCCCACAGTGTGTTGTTGACATAGGTTGTATTTCACAGTAGTTCTCTTGATAATCTTTTCTGGATCTTAATTTACAGACCAGGCTCTGTCTCAGGCTGTGGGTTTGTATCCTCATTGCCGTCATCATTTACCTCCAGAAAGAACTTAAGGGGTGAAATGTTTGTCTTGGCTCGTGTTTTGGGGGTGTTCTGTCTGGAGAATGTGATCTATGGCAGCTTTAATTTCAGGCAGGTTTTGTTGTTGTTATTGTTGTTTTTGTTTTGGTTTTGGTTTGGTTTTGTTTTTCATTTGTTTTCTCAAGACAGAGTTTCTCTGTGTCCTGGAACTTGCTTTGTAGACCAGACTGGCCTCGAACTCACAGAGATACCCCTGCCTCTGCCTCCTGAGTGTTGAGATTAAAGTGGTGTGCCACCATGCCGGGCCACTTTCATTTTTTTTTTAAAGATGTATTTATTTATTTCATGTATGCAGACACTCCAGAAGAGGGCATCAGATCTTGTTTCAGATGGTTGTGAGCCATCATGTGGTTGCTGGGAATTGAACTCATGACCTCTGGAAGAGCAGTCAGTGCTTTTAACCACTGAGCCATCTCTCCAG
Source organism: Montemys delectorum (assembly GCA_019843815.1). NCBI lineage: Eukaryota > Metazoa > Chordata > Mammalia > Rodentia > Muridae > Montemys > Montemys delectorum. Next base: position 1,559 of record JADRCD010237621.1, on the reverse strand, counting down.
CCCATCATTTTTTTTATTAAAATGTTTTTCCTTTAATTTTTTAATGTATATGGGTATTTTTGCCTGCTATGTCTGTACACCAATGTGCATGCAATGCTCTCAAAAGCCAGAAGGGGGAGTCAGATCCTGGGATACACAGTTGTGAAGGATCATGTATGTGCTGGAAATTGAATCTAGGTCCTGTGGAAGAGCAGCTTTTAATCTCGGAGCCATTTCTCCAGCTCTTGCACTTTCGGTTTTGAATGAGTGACTTTAAGTTTACAGCAGGAGCTGGGCAGTGGTGGACATGCCTTTAATCCCAGCCCTTGGGAGGCAGAGGCAGGCAGATTTCTGAGTTCGAGGCCAGCCTGGTCTACAGAGTGAGTTCCAGGACAGCCAGGGCTACACAGAGAAACCCTGTCTCGAAAAACAAAACAAAACCAACCAACAAACAAAAAAGTTTACAGCAGGCACAATTGAAAGAACGGGCAGGAAGCAGCAGATAGAGAGAAAAAGATCATGGTGTAAGGTGCTCACCATATCCAACAGGGGTGACTGGAGAAGCGTGATAGAACAAATGGAAGTGACAGCGCCAAATTGGGGACATTCGGCATCCAGTAGAAATCCACTGGAGAAGTTGAGGCGCTCAGCTGATGTTCCCAATTGAGCTTTCTTTCCGTGGATGGGCTTCTAGCTTCTTGTTCCCATCCCGGGCTTTTTTATAACATGGATAAGCAATTGTTGGAAAAAGTTCACATTCTAGCTGTTTTCAAGGATGCAGGTTTATTTATTTATTTATATGGGGAAAGAGGGGAGACAAAAGTACTTGTCATGTCATGGTGTGAAAGTCAAAAGACAACTTTCAGGAATCAGGCCCGTGCCCCCACCCCATCATGTGGATCCCAGGGATCGAACTCAGACTGTCAGGCTCGGCAGCAGGCAACCTTTAGCTATTGAGACATTCAGCTGACCCCTAACACAGCCTTTTAATACCCTTAGCTCTTTGCTGTTCCCCATAGCCCTCACTATGGAGACAGAAGGCCAGCATGACCCAGGATATGAGGGTTTGGGGGAGACAAGGGAGGGCCTCCCCACTCCCGTGGTTTGCTTTGAGCTAGCTTAAATAGCACATGATAGCAATGGACTATCCGGCTATCACATGAGGAAGGTTTAGTACTGGTGCAGCTCTGTCTACGGTGGCAGGATCTTGGAGCACTGCTTCTCACAGACACGACTGGGAGTAACAGCACTGGCTATAGCCCTCATCCTCTCCCTCCATCGAGGTCCCACTCACCTCCTGAGGATTCCACAGCCCCCCAAAACAGCACTACTAGCTGGGCACTAAGTGTCCCCCTAGAAGTCTATGGGGAAACTTTTTTTTTTCGAGACAGGGTTTCTTTGTGTAGCCCTGGCTGTCCTGGAACTCACTCTGTAGATCAGAAATCCACCTGCCTCTGCCTCCCAAGTGCTGGGATTTATGGGGGGAACTTTTTTTTTAATATTTATTTATTTATTTATTTATTATATGTAAGTTCACTGTAGCTGTCTTCAGACACACCAGAAGAAGGCATCAGATCTCA
>JADRCD010237620.1:0-23126 GCA_019843815.1 Montemys delectorum | reverse complement strand
AAAATGGGAGAGGGAAAGTGTACATGTGAATGAAGAAAATACCTAATTTAAAAAAAAAAACTAAAGAAATAAAAAAATTAAAAAAAAAATAAAATAAATAAATGAGTTTCAGTATATGTCAAAAAAAAAAAAAAAACAAAAACAAAAACAAAAACAAAACTGACCAAAAGCCACTTAGGGGAGAAAAGGATATCTGTAACTAAGTAAAGCCAGGGCAGGAACTTAAATAGAAGCTGTGGAAGAATCTTGATTACTAGCTTGCTTCCTCTTTGTGGCAGGGTCAGAGTTTCTCTGAAGAGAGTCCAGAAGAGACCATGGATGAAGGTGAAGTCTCGATTGTAGTGGAAACCCCAGGATTGTAGGAGTCCTGAAAAGAAACTTAGTCTTGGCACCACATGGCAGGATTTGGGTCTCCGAAGAGGTCAGAAGATTGGGAAATGTGCATCCTCTGTTTTAGCGACATTAACTATCAATCAAGAAAAAATTCCCCACTGTAGGTGGTACCATTCCTGCCTCGGTGAGCCTGAGTAGTACAGGAAAGATAGCTGAGCAAGCCCAGGGAAGCAAGCCAGGAACAACATTCCCCAACGATTTCTGATTTCAGTTCCTGTCTTGGTTTGCTTGGTGATGGATTATAGACTGGAAGCTGAAATACATCACACCCACTTGGTTTGGCTAGTGTTAGGTCTCAGCAAAAGGGAGCCAAACTAGACCAATTCAAATATGACAACCATACATTTGCTCTAATTTCTCTAGTAAAACTTAGCAAAACTAGTCTTCTTTGATCCATATTTCTCTTCAGTTATAGGATAATTGATTTGTTCCCTTTTACAGAAAAACTATTTGAAGGAGCCTGGTGGCTTTAATTTATCCTCCTTTGATCATTTTTTTTAAAGTACTATGTATGTGATATGTGTGTATGTGTGAGATGTATGATGTGTTTGTGATATGTGATATTTCTGTGTATGATGTGTATATGTGTAATGAGAATGTATATGTGTGTATGATGTGTATATGTGGTGTGTGATGTGTGATAGTATAATGTGAAGTATGTGTGTGTGTATGATGTGTGATATGTGTGTATATGTGGTGTGTGATGTATGATATGTGTAATGTGAAGTGTGTGTGTGTGTGCGCGTATGTGTGTGTGATGCATGAGCACAAGTGCTTGGAGAATTGTGCTTTGTCAATGCTCTCTATCTTACTACTTTTTGAGACTTCTGGTTAGACTGGTTTTCAGAAAGCTTTCATTGATCCTCTTGTCTCTAGTTCTCTGTAGTGTGTTCAGCCTAATACTGCTTATATCAGGTTAATTTGGGTTCCCAAAATTGTTTGTGAGGGAATCTGCACCTCTGCACAGAAGACACTGAAGAACCCTACCCCCAGTTGGTTCTGACTGGTAAATAAAGTTGCTGGCAACAGCCAATGGCTGGGCAGGGCAGACAGAGGCAGGACTTTTAGGATTCCTAGGCTAGGGACAGGGATGGAGAAGGGAAGGAAGAAGAAGTGGAGTAGAGGAGACTGTACAACTGAGAAGGTATGGAACAGAAAGCATAGCTGCCATGTCGGAGCTGGGGGAGAGTAGCCCCAAGAGGGGCTGCCTGACTGGGTTCAGGGCAGAAAAGGTGGAATATAGATTTTGGTGAGTAATAACTTGGGAATATCGGAGAGAGGTGGATTGGTTATGTGGAGGTTAGGAAGTGGCCCAACCACTGAGCTGTTTTAGGCATATCAAAATATAAATGCTGTGTGTGTGTGTGTGTGTGTGTGTGTGTGTGTGTGTGTGTGTGTGTGTGTTTCATTTGGGAAGCCAGAACATTGGGGCGGGTAGTGAGGAATGTGTCACTGTTGCTAGGATCAATTAATTGGGTACTATTACAGTGTTCCCCACAACCACTAAGATTACAGGCACCTGCACCCACAGTTGGCATTCTGAGTGCTGAGATACAACTCATATCCACTTGTTCACACAGAAGCACTCCTATTTACGGAACAATCTAGAGCAAACATCTCAATCCCCTACACAAACAAAAGCAGCATTAACTATGGCACAGCATATTTTTCCAACTGATAAACTTACTTTTATATTTTCAGATTCAGTGGTCAACTCTAATTCACCATCTTGCCATTGACTTAGTTGATCAAGTTTTCCTTCTTGACAGCTTTGCACATGCTCTCAGGACAGATGCTGTGCTTCTCCATTTATTTATTTATTTATTTATTTATTTATTTCCTTCTTTTCCTCAGTTTCTTATTAAAATTCACCAACACTCACCCATGGATTAATTCTCTTCTGAAATGTCCCGCTGTATCCTAGGCCATTTTCAAAATCCACTACACAGTGTAAGATTATCTTTTAAAAAACAATTAATTAATTAACTTGCATCTCAAATGCTGTCTCCTTCCCATCTCCATCCCAGATTTCCTACCATGAGTTCCTCTCACCTTTGCCTCTGAGAGGGTGCCGGGCCTGAGTCCCCCTCCCGCCCCCTGCCATTCCTGATGCTTCTAGTCTCTGCAGGCTTACTCATATCCTCTCCTACTGAGGCAAGGCAAGGTAGCCCTCTGCTACAGATGTGCCAGGGACATCTGACCAGCCCATGTGTGGTTTCTGGTTATTAGATTAGTTTCTGGGAGCTCCCAGGGGTCCAGGTTAGTTGACACTGTTGGTCCTCCTGTGGGGTTGCCATTCCCTTCAGGGCCTTGAATCCTTCTCTTAGCTCTTCCATCGGGGTACCTGACCTTTGTCCAGAGTTTGTCTATGGGTATCCGCATCAATCTCAGTCAGCAGCTGGGTAGAGCCTCTAGGAGGACAACTATGCTAGCTTCTGGCTGCAAGAATAACAGAGAATCATTAACAGTGTCAGGAATTGGTGCCTGCCCATGGGATGGGTGTCAAGTTGGGCCAGTCACTAGTTGGCCATTTCCTTAGTCTCTGCTCCATTTTATCTGTGTATTTCTTTTAGACTGGATCAATTTTGGGTCTAAAGTTTTGTAGATGGGTTGGTGTCCTTATCTCTCCACTGGGTTGGGGGGTCCTATTTGGCTACTGGAGGTGGTCTCTTCAGGTTCCATATCCCCACTGTTGGGCATTTTGGCTAAGGTCACTCACATTGAGGCCTGAGTGCCTCCCCCATCGCAGGTCTCTTGGACTTCCTAGTGATTCTCCCACCATCCACATCTGGCAGTTGCATATTTTCATTAATTCTCCTGATCCTCTGGGCCTCTCTCCTGTCTCTTCCCAAGTCTGATCCTGCCCCCTATTCCCCTCCGCATCCCCTTTCCCACCCAGATTCCTCCCTCCCTCTGCCTCCCATGATTATTTTGTTTCCCCTTCTAAGTGGGATTCAAGAATCCTCACTTGAGCATTCCTTCTTGTTTAACTTCTTTGTGTCTGTGTGGTATAACATGGGTATTCAGTACTTTTTGGCTGATAGCCACTTATCAGTGAGTACATACCAAGCATTTCCTTTTGGCTCTGGGTTGCCTCACTCAGGATGATATTTTCTAGCTCCATTCACTTGCCTATAAAACTCACGATGCCCTTGTTGTTTTTGTTTGTTTGTTTGTTTGGTTGGTTGGTTGGTTGGTTTTTTTGTTTTTGTTTTTTTGAGACAGGGTTTCTCTGTATAGCCCTGGCTGTTCTGGGATTAAAGGCATGCACCATCACTGCCCGCCGATGCCCTTGTTTCTAATAGCTAAATAATATTCCATTATGTAAATGATCCAAATTTTTTTTGTATTCATTCTTTGGTTGAGCGACATCTGGGTTGCTTCCAGAAGTTGCCCCTGTTCCACTAAGTACCCTTAACTAATACATATTTATGCAAGCAACTCTAATTCAACTCAGCATGTCACTTGATAATGAAGACATGAAAGTAGGAAGCAGGCTGGTTGGGAGAAGGATTCAATGGACATGGGGTAGGAGGAAAAAGAGTAACAGGGATTAATGTGATCAAGATACAATACATGAATTATGAAGCTGCCAAAAAGAAGTTAAAAGTACCAACCAAAAAGAACAACACATAGGCCACCATGAGGAAAACAGACTTTATTTTATGTAAAATGGGACTACATTAGATATATTTGACTGAGGAAGATGTATGAAATGATTTCTAGGTATAAGAGAAAACTGGGAAAGGGAAAAGAATATATTTCACAGGTGGACTAGGGGGTGGATAGGGTTGGGAACAGGAGGGACTAGGTGACTAGAAAGGAGGAAGAAAATACTGGAAATAACTTCAGTGGATGAGGTGAAAACCAATATGATGGAATCTCCATGGAATTTATGAGAACAACCCTAGCAAATTCCTAGTAATGGGGACACAAGGGCTGAACAGGCTGTCCTCCATAACTAGGCAAGCCCTCAAGTGAAGGGAAATGCTGAAAAGGGATTTTAGCCTTTATTTCTAAGTTCTTTAGCTCTCCAAAAATTTCTACAAAAGTTCTCCACAAAGTTCTCTCTAAAAATTTCCCTCTATTCTCTTCTAATCTTGTTATTTCCTGCCAAAATAATGCCCCTACTCTCAATGTCACTAATCCCAATGCTATGGCTTTACATCTAAGTTCTTCTTGAGTGTTCAGTGCTGTCTAAAAACCTCTCTCTCTCTCTCTCTCTCTCTCTCTCTCTCTCTCTCTCCTCAGCACTTATACATCTTTGAGAATCCATAATCACACGGTAAAAGTTCACCATAAGTTTACACCTAAATTCAAATCATAAATCGAATAAGAAGTTCACAAGAGAGAATGTTTACCTGCACATCTGTTAGTAATTACCTGGCTAAACATTCATCATCTGTTACCAACTCTGCAGGTTCATGAAGAGTTAAAAAGAAAAACTTTCTTGACTAAGATAATAGTGAAGTTTTGTATAGACAAACCCAGTTAATATTTTATCTTCTGTCCCTGCACTTATAGTAAATCTTTTATTCCCTTCTTATGATCTTTGGTTAATTGTTTTACAACCTCTTGGAATATGCTCTAAGTTGTAGATGCCTTCTTGCTATCTCAGAAGCAATTAATTTGTGACACCTGAACACTGACAGAGTTCTCATTGCAGTTTTGGCATCAGAAACAACTTAGTAGTAGTCCTATTATAAAATAACTTAATTACTAATATATTTTAAAGAATTAAAGAATTTTAAAGAATATATATATAACAAGAAAAGCATATTAATGGCAGGAATCTTTTCTAAAGTGAAAAATTTTCTCAACTATTTCAGGAAAAACACCTGCTAAATTTCAGCTTCTCCTTGATGGTTCCTGGCACCTGTCTCTCCCTACACCTGATCTTCTTCCCTCATTCCCCTCCCCATCTCCTTTTCCATTCAGTTCCCTCCCTCAATCCACATCTCATTACAATTTTACTTCACCTTCTGAGTGAGAGTCAAGCATCCTGCCTTGTGGTCCTCCTTGTTATTTTGCTTCTTAGGGTCTGGGGATTGTAGCATGGATATCCTGTACTCTATGGCTAATATCCACTTATGAGTGAGTACATACCATGCTGTCCTTTTGTTGATGTCCTTGCAATGCCTGCTCTTTTCTGAAGGCAGGTGGGTAGCTATTGATGGTGGTGCTGCTGGTGGTGGTAGATCCGAAACGAAAGGAGGTGAAGAGACTTGGGGCAGGCAAAGGAGGGGAAACTATGGTCAGGATATATATTGAGAGAATAAAAAAATAAAGAAAAATAATAAAAAGATAGCTGTTATGAAAAATGTTTATTGGAAAAGTGTAAGAGTGAACGTGAGTTCTAACACTGCCAGAGGGGACAAGAAGCAGATCAAAATAACAAAAAAAAAAAAAAAAAAAAAAAAATGCCTCAGAACTTAAATAATCAATTGGTACCATAGCTCAAAAATATCAGGATGGAAAAACCAGATGAATATCTGCTACAAAAGCATTTAGATAGTAATTAGTATTCCTAACAGGATAGACAAAATATCCAGGATACAAACTACTTATCAATCACCGAAAGTATACAGGAAAAACCTCTATACCACATGGAAGTCAAGCAACACATTTCATTAAGAAGTCCCATGGAAACCACAGTTCTACAGAAAGGAATTTATAATACTGAAATGAGTATAATAGCAGAAAACAAATCAATAAAATGAGTTGCTACACCAAGAAGGAAGCCAGGTTCAAATAGGGAAAAAGAAAGATGTAATAATGACATGAACTGAAGGTAAAACAAAGCAAAACAAAAACAAACATAAACCTGAAAAATAGAGAAATAAACTAAAAGAAAAAGTATTTAAGAAATTATGAAACTAATCAATTCAATTGATTCTAATGAAACCACAAAAATTAAATGAAAAAAGACACAAATCAAAAATAGCATAAAAAGAAAAAATATCTCCATCAATTACTCAGCTATCAAAAGACAACACAAAAATAGTTTGATTAACTTTATGTTCAGAATTGTAGCATCTGGAAAGATGAAAATTAATTCATGAGAATGTTCTTTCTGGTGATTAAGAGAAAAAGTATATCCGACAGAATACTAGCAAAATAATGGAAAAATTATGACAAATCCAACAGTGCATAAAAAGAATTACAGATCATCCTGGATTTATTCAAGGAATACAAAGCTAGATCAATTTTCAAATATGGTATTCATCACATTAGCATTTTAAATAAGAAACTTTATAATTCTAAAGCAGATATAGAGAAAGAATTTAACAAAGCCCACCACTCATTTATAAGAAAAACTATATGCAAAACTAAGAATATATGATAATTATGTCACCTTCATGAAGATCATATTTAAGAAAAATATAGCTGGCATCATACATATTTGACATCATTGTAGAAATTCTAGCCATTGGAATATGTCAATGGAAAGAAAAGAGGCAATATAGATGAGAAAGCTAAAAAACACCATCTCTATTTTCAAAAATGTTTATTTCCATATTAACACTCTTAGCATATCTATATAAATATGATATAATAAATTCTTGGTTTAACCAAATAGAGCAAAATAATAATATATATTACCAAAGCACAAAAATCAATTCAGTTTCTGCAGATTAGTAATAGGTATGGTGAAACAAAGTATTTAAATACAGTATCAGTCAGATGCGAAGATATAAGCTTGTAATTTCTCCATTTGAGACACAAAGGCTAGAATCCAAGGCTAGCCAGAGATACACAGAAGCATTCTAAATCAGCTAAGCAAAGTTCATATGAACTCACAGAGGCCGAAGGAGCAAGCACAGAGCCTGCATGGGTCTGAGTCACGTTCTCTGGATATATGTTATAGCTTTCAGCTTAGTGTTCTTATGTGACTTCTGAATGTGTGAATGAATGGGTATATGATTCTTCTGAGTTATCCTTGACCTCTTTTCCTTCTGTTGGATGGTTTTGTTCAACTTTGATGTGAGGATTTCTTTGTTTTCACACTATATTTTATTTTATTATGTTGGACTGTTATCTCTTGGAAGTCTACTATTTTCTAATGAAAGACAGAAAAGGGACAGATGCAGATGGGAGGGAAGGTAGGGGGTAGGAGAAAAAAATACTTTAATATGGGATATTTAAAGAAAATAAACAAATAAAGAAGTACTAAATAGTTATTCACATTTTCTGGATAAAAAGAAAACATTCTTAAGATAATAGGAGGTGAGAAATGAAGTTGCTCACTGTGGGCTTCTCATTACTTCAGAGAAGAGCAATGGAGCAAGGGGTAGGTGAGCATCATGTCTCTTATATTATGTATTTCTAGACAAAGTCTCTTCTTCAAGAAAATGAGGCCTTTCCTAATATGCAGGTCTCACCAACAAATGTGAAAAGTCAGCCATCTTTTCAAATGTCAGAAAACTCATTGGCTCCTATACATACTTGTATAATGGCTGGGAACTAGTGTGAAGACACGGTTTCTGGAGTGAGACCACGAACGGAGAATGCTTTTTTCACAGGTGTTATTGAATGTGTTATTTGACCACCTCAAATATGTAAAAAAATAAGTTGCCTTCACTATAAAACCCACTTTCTCCATTCCCCCCCACCACCACATCCCCCACCTGGTCCCTATAGTTCCCTTTGTCACACAGCATCTTTTGTCGGTTTTTGTTTTTTTTTTTTTTTGGGAGGGGGGGAGGATAGAGGGAACTACTGATTAGAATCAGTGTATTTTATCCACTTTCTGCTTAATCATTTTTCTCTTTAAGCAAGAGAATGAATTTCTATCAACTCAGTGGACTCAGGAAGAGTTAGATATGTGAAGAAATAGGAAGAGACTCTCCTACCAGAAAAGAGAAAATATTGCCCAACATGTCAGATGGAGATGTTGCTAACAGACAAGATTAACCTCCAATAAGGGAAATTAAAAATAGTCCTTTATGATACAGACTTGGGAGTATTGGAAAGCTACATTTTAAAAATGGGGTATTTTATTCTGGAGCAGGGAGCTTGTGTTTTGAAGGTTCCACATGACAAGCAAGCTATACTTAAATTTCCAGAGAAATGTACTCTGGATAGAAGTCTTGTGGGTAGTAATCTAACGCTTCTCTTTTTTTGTTCCAAATTGTTTTTGTTATTCTACATTGTTCTAGGAGACTTACTTGCTCCTGGTAAAGATCAGAAGATTCCAGAGAGGAAGTCAATTGCACTTCAAAGAGCCTTTTAAGATCTCCTAACTGAAACACTTATATTGAAAAGTGAAAGGATTTTTAAGCTTAGCAAACTTTTCTACACAGGAAAGCCCCTTGTAATTTGGACAGAATGATTTTGGGTATTAAAAGCCTGAGCACTAAACTATTCTATGTGTTAAACATATAGACTATTTAGCTGAGAACTCTGGATTTTCTGTTTAAATAAAGTAAAGACATGCAGCCTATGGAGAAGATAGCACTGCAGTCAGTGGGATATTGGGGAAGGTAGACTCCTGCTCCTACTAAAACTTGATGAAAGTGAGGAGAGAAAGGAGTGTGTGAAATAGGGAGGGAATGACCGTTCCTTGCTGTCCAGAGAAGCCTCTCAGAAAGGTTTCACTCCTGGTAGTGCAGGGATAGGTATGTGAAGTTTTAGGTGGATGGTTTGTGGTTGCCAAGTTGACTCTGGTTCACAGCATCTCTGGACCACAATACAACTGTACAGTCTCTCAGACTGAGGGAAGAATGATGGACCTGGAATGGAATCTATCTAGCTGGTCACAAACAAAATGTAAGATGTAGGGATAATATGAATGAAAGAACATGGAAACACCTCAGGCCTTTCAGGACACGACACTAGGTTGACTGTGGGTCATGTGTCTTCCTGAAATCTAACAAATGGAAGTAGAAATGAGTATGGCTTATGCTCCTTCCCCTCTGGATGAGAAACTTTGATCAGAACTGGATTTATTAGAGAACATTTCAGGGAAAGGTAGACGAAGGGAAGCGAAGGAAAGAAACCTCAAAATTTACTGTTTTTCTTATAACCTTGATTATTCATTATTAATTGTCTGGGTTTGCATAAAAATGACTAGGTAGTTTTTTCTCCACCAAGAGTTTATGGAGCTCTGAATGACAAAGTAGATTGAATGGTGTAGACTTTTTAGACTTATTTACAAGCATTCATAGTATATCAAACGCACAATTGATTTGCATAATTTAGTTAATATTTCTCTATTTTAACATTTTCAAAGAGAAAAATATGTACTCATGTATTCTTTGTGGATGTTAAAGTAAATTTATACACATAATAAATAACTTTTATTTGCTCAATAATTACACCTGCTAATTACTAAGTTTTATTCATCATTTATTTTTCTCACACTTTGAATCTAAAATTTACCCCCATTTCCCAATTTGTTTTTCATGTTTTTGAAGTAAGAAGAGAAAATAGTCTGTTATTATTTTATTCCTCACTAGGTTAATTGAATTTTATGGAAGTTTGCATGTCAGAATTCCTTACTAATTACATTGCTCAGTTTTTCAGTGGTAATGGAAACATCTAATTTATTTCAGAAAGGTGTGGTATGGGTTCATTTTCCACTAAATTCCCTTTCTCTGCCTTGGTGAGCTGGCCTACATGAAGAAGAAGGAGGCTCAGTCAGAATCCATTCTCCCCTTCCCATCCTCACCAAGTCAACTCACACTGCACGCCCACTATCAGCAAGTTCCCAGGAAGATTTCCTGACCTTTCCTTTTTGTTTGCCAGTTTTCACAATTCTCTTCAAACCTCTTCACCAACAATACCCTCTTACTTTCTGAGACTTAGGAAAAAAATGTTTTCCATGAAGAATGCTTTTATGACTAACCAAAATGCCCTTCTCCTCCACCTGGATTATTAGTAGTAGGAAACAGAATTAGACCAATTATACCAATGGTCATTGAATTCAATTATATAGCCAGACTCCCAGCTATCCTATGTTGATTAGGATTTCTGCCATTTAAAGTTGACATCCCTCTCCAGTCTTTCCTTAGAAGCCTTTAACTTTGAGGTCTATCTGTTACATGTAAGAAATGTGGAATTCCTGTTGGAGTTCCATGTATGGCTGCTTAAAGATACACTGTCTGGAAAGTTTTAGCTTATTCCAAATTCATTTCTTAAAATATCTCTTTAGTTTTGCACTGCTTATCTTATTAAAACACAAGGCAGTTAGATTTCCATGCATATCCTTCCCACTAACCACTTATTCAAGTATCTAATTTGTATTATGAGAATATTCCATTGAGTAATGTTTAATGTGTGGTTTATAATTCAGTAAGAAATAGATTGGTGCCTTTAAATTTAAGCTTGAAATGAACATAAGATCATACTTTGACCTTGTAATTATCTTCTGGAGTAGGGCCAATGGCTGTCTATGTACAGGTCTTAGAAGTGACCTGTGTTTTTATTATGTTAACAAAGTGGTTGAGGAAATGAAACTCAATTATTAGAGGCTGGCTCCCAGCTTCACTTTTGCCCTGGCCCTGGCCCTGGCTATGATGTATGAGACTTCTAATCATATGAAACCCTGGCTTTATACCTTAACCTATCAGGTTCCATATGAAAAAGAAGAAATTATTTGGCGAGAAATCAGCAACTAAGAAAGATATTTCCTACACAACACTTTTCGCAGAGCATTCTGGACTTCTTTGTTTCTCAGACTATACACAACAGGGTTTAGTAGAGGTGTTATTACAGTGTAAGTCACTGAGATCAGCTGGTCTTGGTCTTTACTGTTCTCTGACTTGGGCTTGAAGTATACAATGGAGGCACAGCCATAGTGGATCACAACCACAGTGAGGTGGGAGCTGCAGGTGGCAAATGTTTTTTTCCAGCCATCAGCTGAGGCAATCGTGAGAATGGTAGAAATAATAAGGACATAGGAGACAAATAGGAAAGTGGCAGGGGCAGTGATGACCATGATGGTGAGAACTAATGTCAAGATATCATTGATGACTGGCACAGTACAGGCCAGATCCAACATTGGACGGACATCACAGAAGAAATGTTTAATTAGTGTGTTGCAAAATGGCAGCCTGAATATGGCAACAGCCTGGACTAGCGAAAGCAAGAATCCCGTAGCACAGACTGAAGATGCCAGAATGACACACACCCTCCAATTCATGATGATACTATAGCGAAGTGGGTTGCAAATGGCCACATAGCGATCATAGCCCATGACAGCTAGCAGGAGACAGTTGGTGATTCCAAATCCAAGGAAAAAATATAACTGAATCCCACAGTACTCCAGTGAGATGGATTGGCCCAGACCAACAAGGCTACCAAGCATGCGTGGGATGATGACCAGAGAATAGAAAGTCTCTGAAGTTGAGAGAACACTTAAGAAGAAATACATGGGGGTGTGAAGGTGGTGGTCAATGAGGATAATTGTCACAATGATGACATTGCCAGCCAGAGTCAGGATGTATACAGCAAAGAAGACAACAAAGAGTGTGAGCTGATGCTCTTGGAAATTGGAGAAACCTTGGAAAACAAATTCTCTTACCTGTGTGCAGTTGGCTCTCTTCATTGGGAACCTTAGATCTGAAATCTAAAGAGAAGATCAATATTAGTCTTAGTACCAGAGATGACTGAATATACTGTAGAGAAACGTTAGTTACAGCATAGACTCAGTTCAAAACTCCATGGATGGATCTGTATGAACTTCAGTCCATAAAGTCCTTGTCTCCCAAGCATGGCCCCCTCAATTCAATCATTTATACTTACATTTTAAAAATGTATAAATAAGAGCCAAGCGTGGTGACTTTGCTTGTGATCCTAGCACTGGGAAGGTAGAGAGAGGCATATCCTTGGTGCTCACTGGCTAGTCAGCCTAGCCTTACCGAGTTCCAGGCCAATGAAAGATTCTACATTAGAATGTTTAAAAAATAAATGGAAGTGGGTGACACTTAAGGAACTAGAGTTGAGTTGACATCTAGACACCACACATGCACATACATGTACACATGCCTTCACGTATGATAGTACAGACACACAAATGAAGAAAAACAAAACAAGCAAACAACCAAACAAAACCCAAAACAAACACCCAAGGCTGTGTAGTGGTGATAGATGCCTTTAATCTAATTATTGGGAGGCAGAGGCAGGTAGATATTTAGAAGATGGAGAGCAGACTGGTCAAATTGTGAGTTCCAGGACCAGCAGAGCTACACGGAGATAGCTGGTCTTTAAAAAAAAAAAAAAAATCAGTGTATCCTTCAGAAATGATAGACTGGATGCCTGGGATACAAATGAAAGTGCAAATTAATTAGCTTTAATTAGACACTTGATTTCAAGCATTCGTTTTAGGTACACTGTGGTACTTTATAGAAAGTAATACTTGATGATTGAATATGGGAAGGATTCCCAGTCTCTGGATTGTCCTTCCTTCAGTCTCTGCTCCATAGTTAGTCTCTGAAACTCCTTCCATGGGTATTTTCTTCCCCCTTTTAAGAAAGAATGAAGTATCCACATTTTGATCTTCCTTCTTCTTGAGTTTCTTGTGTTTTGTGAATTGTACTTTGTGTATTCCAATCTTCTGGGTGAATAACCACTTATCAGAGAGTGCATACCTTGTGTGTTCTTTTATGATTGAGTTACCTCACTCAGGATGATATTATCCAGGTCCATCCATTTCCCCAAGAATTTTATAAATTCATTGTTTTTAATAGCTGAGTAGTACTCCATTGTGTAGATGTACCACAGTTTCTGTATCCATTCCTCTGTTGAGGGACATCTGGATTGTTTCCAGTTTCTGGCTATTATAAATAAGGCTGCTATGAAAATAGTGTAGCATGTGTCCTTATTACATGTTGAAGCATCTTCTGAGTATATGCCCAGGAGTGGTATAGCTAGGTCCTCTGGTAGTACTATGTCAAATTTCTGGAGGAACCACCAAACTGATTTACAGAGTGTTTGTACCAGCTTGCAATCCCACCATCAATGAAGGAGTGTTCCTCTTTCTCCACAACCTCTCCAGCATCTGCTGTCACCTGAGTTTTTTATCCTAGCCATTCTGACTGGTGTGAGGTGGAATCTCAAGGTTGTTTTGATTTGCATTTCCCTGATGACTAAGGATGTTGAACATTTCTTTAGGTGCTTCTCAGCCATTTGGTATTTGTCAGTTGAGAATTCTTTGTTTAGCTCTGTACACCATTTTTAATGGGATTATTTGTTTCTCTGGAGTCCAACTTCTTGAGTTCTTTGTATATATTGGATATTAGCCCTCTATCAGATATAGGATTGGTAAAGATCTTTTCCCAATTTGTTGGTTGCTGTTTTGTCCTATTGACAGTGTCTTTTGCCTTACAGAAGCTTTGCAGTTTTATGAGATCCCATTTGTCAATTCTTGATCTTAGAGCATAAGCTATTGGTATTCTCTTCAGGAAAATTTCCCCTGTGCCCATGTGCTCGAGGCTCTTCCCCACTTTCTTTTCTATTAGTTTCAGTGTATCTGGTTTTATGTGGAGGTCCTTGATCCATTTGGACTTGAGCTTTGTACAAGGAGATAAGAATGGATCAATTTGCATTCTTCTACATGTTTATAGCCAGTTGAGCCAGCATTATTTCTGGAAAATGCTGTCTTTTTTTCCATTGGATGGTTTTAGCTCCTTTGTCAAAGATCAAGTGGCCATAGGTTTGTGGGTTCATTTCTGGATCTTCAGTTCTAGTCCATTGATCTACCTGTCTGTCACTGGACCAATACCATGCAATTTTTATCACAATTGCTCTGTAGTACAGCTTAAAGTCTGGGATGGTGATTCCACCAGAGGTTCCTTTATTGTTGAGAATAGTTTTGGCTATCTTGGGTTTTTTGTTGTTCCAGATGAATTTGCAAATTGCTCTTTCTAAGTCTGTGAAGAATTGAGTCAGAATTTTGATGGGGATTTCATTGAATCTGTAGATTGCTTTTGGCAAGATGGCCATTTTTACTATATTAATCCTGCCAATCCATAAGCATGAGGGATCGTTCCATCTTCTGAGATCTTCTTCAGTTTCCTTCTTCAGAGACTTGAAGTTCTTGTATTGTGGATGCCAGCAAGTGCTGGCTGACAGGAGCCTGATATATTGGTCTCCTGAGAGGCTCTGACAATACCCGACTAATACAGAAGTAGAAGCTCACAGCCATCCATTGGACTGAGTACAGGGTCCTCAATGTAGGAGCTAGAGAAAGGACCCAAGGAGCAGAAGGGTTTGCAGCTCCTTAGGATGAACAACAATGTGAACTAACTAGTACCCTCAGAGCTCCCAGGGACTAAACCACCAAACAAAGAGTACACAAGGTGGGACTAATGGCTCCAGCAGCACGTGTATAGCAGAGGATGGCCAAGTTGGTTATCAATGGGAGTAGAGGCCCTTGGCCCTGTGAAGATTCTATGCCCAAGTGTAGGGGAATGCCAGGGCCAGTAAGCAGGAGAGGGTGGCGTGGTGAGCAAGGGGAGGGAGGAGGGAACAGGGGTTTGTTTTTGTTTTTGTTTTAATTTAATTTAATTTTATTTCTTTTTTTTGGAGGGAAAACTGGGAAAGGAGATATTGTATGACATGCAAGTAAAGAAAATATCTAATAAAAATAAAGAAAAAATTAATACTTAACTGTCTATGAAATCAATTTTGTAATTTTCTTATATTTTTGGTTGTGAGCCTAGCCTTTAACGGCTGAGCCATCTCTCCAGCCCTGTAGTTTTCTTAAAACTAGATTGTCGTTAAGATTCTTAGAGTAGAATGTAACTAAATTAGAAAATACAAAAAAAAAAATAGCTTGAAAAAAAACCAGTTTGGCATTCTAATCCACAGTTATATGAACTCATGATAATTACTACGAACTATTTGGAAAAATCAAAAAGAGGAAGAAGTGTTTAGTGAAAACATGGAAACAGTGTCTTACAGACAATACGAAAGCTGCACGTAAGTCAGAGCAATTGTTTCACACACAAACTCCGGCCAAGCTTGAACCAAATCTCAACCTAGAGAAGGGAGGTAGATTTGAAATCCCATATCAAGTGTGGAACTTTTAGAAATTGACAGATTCTGGGAGAGGAAGAGTCAGTTTCATTAAGACTTAATTTTGTTCCTCGTTATTTGACCATGCTTCAGTGGAAGGTCACATATGTAAGAATATATAACTAACACAAATTGGACACTATGTGCTAAAAATGGATACAAATTTGGGTGGGTAAGTAAACGGTATATCTGAGAGCAGTTTGAGAGGGATGAAAATGAACAAAACATATTATATGAACTTCTCAAGGAACCAATAACAAAAAAAATAAACAAAAGCTCTGAAAAGCCCAGTGTCTTGGTCAGATTTGTTTCTCAAATTGACACAACCTAGAGTCACTAAGTAAAGAGACTTCAGCTGAGGAACTGGCTAGATCAGACTGGTCTGTGGTTATGTCTTTGAGGGGAACTTAATTATTAATTTATGTAAAAAGTCCCAGCCCACCAGAAGGAAATACCAGTTCTCAGGCAGGAAATTTACACGGAAACAAAATGTAGTGCTGTGGAGTCCAGCCCCAATGGATAGATCTACAAAACACTCTTGTACCCAAACTCAGGGAACATCCTAGAAGAAGATCAGGGAGTTTGCTGGGAGATCTTTTTTGTTGTTGTTGTTTTTGTCACTTAATAATGTCAGAATTTACACCTTTAAGGTCCTACCAATATGGCTGTGCAAACATGATCTGTATAAGAATGAAACCAATAGACATGCCAAAATGCATGAGAGTAGGGCACAGGCTTTAGTTGTACATAAAGAACCACAGACAATGGTGGAATGTTGAGAGAAATAGTCTTCTCCAGAGAAGAGCACATGAAATGCTGTCAATGAAAACATACATAAACCTAACATTATATAGGCTGAACAAATTATATTTAGGAAATATATATGTGTATATATACATATATATATATATATATATATATATATATATATATACAGATTAGAGAGTATATGGGAAGTTTTGGAATTAGGAAAGGAAAGAGTAAAATATAGTAATTATATTATAATCTCAAAAATAAAAAAAACATTCAATCAGAAGAAAGATATAAGAAACTTAATTCAAATTATAAATATTAATAGTTACAATGTTACATTGTCATAGAAAACATAATTAAGCCAATATGCCTCTGAAATATAGATAACAAATTCTTACATGAGATATTAACAAATTAAATCTGTCCATGCATAAAATGAATAAATAATGAAGGTTTGTTTTGAATGAAAAATTTGTTAAAAATTAAGAATCTGGTTATATGTTTCACCAAAAAAAGGTGTTTAAAGAAGAAATAGTCATATGATTATTTGAATTACTACTAACGTAGGTTTTTAATTTTTTTCAATATTTGCACTTGGGGAAAACCTGTAGAAAGCTGAGAATAAAATATTTCTTTAAGCTGATAAAGACAGGCAGCAATCCTATAGTCAACATCACACTTGGTACCAACATATTGAAGGGCTTTTTTCACGATTAAGAACAAGATAAGTGTGATGGCTTTATCTACTTCTGTTCAACATTATATTGGATATTCTAGCCATCATTGTAAGGTAAGAAAAAGAAATGAAAGATTCCAAGATTGAGAAAGAAGAACTAATATGGGGCATTTTACTTACAGATTGCATTCACAGAAAATTCATAAGATGATACTGATAAGTTATCAGAATATTAAGAGAGCTTAACAAGCTTTTTGGCATGAAACTTACTATGTAAAACTTATGTGCCTTTCTGTATTTAATAAATTGATACCAAATTATAAATCTAGAGAATGCATCATTTATTATCATTTCAAAAAATACAAAGTATTCATGAATAAAGACTTTTATGAAAAAAAATTCCAAAACCTTAATGACTCATACTAAGGAAGTTTGAAATAAAGTTACATTTATGAATACTAAGACAATCTGTCACTGTTTTACCTAGTCTCAAATTGATCTATGGAGTCAACCTAAGTCACTTAAAAAATCTCTAGTTGGTTAGTTTTAAATACATGTTTGCTAGATTAACAACTAATATAATATTTATACACAAGATCAAGTCCCAGGAGCATCCAAAGTAAAGGAGATTTATCTTTCACATATCAGTACTTAGTGTGATATCAGAGTATAAAATTAAAATAGTGTGGTGCTAACACAGGGCAAAGCAATCCTAGCAAGGGGAAAAAGATGAGTGCTGAAGGATAATGTCTACATATTACATCCTAGGTGGGGATTAAAAAATAATCTCCTTAGGGATAGTATCCTACTGTTTTCCATTATATATCCCTCTCATCATTACTTGTTTACATTTTATTTATTCTTTGATCACTCTTGTCACATGTGATTTGTTGACATTATTTTTTAAATTGAGAATAAATTCTTCTCTCGTCCAATAAATACATCATGACTACAGCTCCTCCCCGCTCTACTCCCTTCTTCCCATAGCCCCTCTTTCCTAGATCCATCCCCCTTTCATTTCCTCTATAGAAAGAATCAGGCCTGCAAGAGGCAACAATGAAACGGAACAAAGCAAGATACAACCAGTCAAGGCAAAGCCCTCACACCAGGGCTGGATAAGGCAAGCCAATAGGGAGGATAAGAGGCCCAAGAGAGGGCAAAAGAGTCAGAGATACACCTGCTCCCACTTCTAAGGATTCATGTGAGCTCTTAGAACACAGAGCTTATATTTATTTAGTTCCAGATATCCATAACCAACCCAATATTTGGCTTCTTTTAGGCTTTGACAAGTACTTGTTACATGAACCAGTGAATGGTGGAATGTTTTTGAGTATTTCGTCTGCAGAAAGAGACTCATCCCTTTGTTGGATGTCCACAGAAGCTTTGCCTCAGGTACTCAGAACCAAGGCACAGTAAAAAATTTAGACTTCAGGACTTTGCGTCAGTGAGAAATGGAACACAAGATTCCTACCTTTAGGGACATTGCAGCCATATGGAGCATGAGATGCTGCAGGAAATATAGATAGGCAAGAAGCACTAATGCCTACAGTACTCGCAAGTGGAGAAACTGGAAGGCTGCTTGAGAGAATGGACACAAAGGGATAGTATAGAGAAAAACAGAGGATGAAGATGTTGGCTTAGCATTTATCCTTCAGAAGGCACACACAAATGGATCTTGACTTTTTTCAGACCCAGTCCACATTTAGGAAAACAGCACCACTTCTAAAATGATAGGAGAAATGTGTATGGATTTATGTCTATAAAAGCTTCTTTTCATCCGCACAAGTAGCTCCATGATGAACATGCGAAGAAACGATTTCAGAAAGAACAAAAGGGTTGTCAATATCACTGAGGTCAAAGAGCTGCATCTGAAGCCTGTGTGTCCTGACCTATAGCTCCAATATTTCTGCTGGTAACACCACCACGACCACCACCACCACCACCACCTCCAACAACAACAACAACATCAACAAAAACATCATGAAATAAAAACTGTCTCAGCTGTGGGACTGATGGACAGAATGCTGAAGCCAAGAGGTTATTGCAGCTGATTCTGAGATTATTAACAAAGTTGACCAATAAATATAAAGATCAATGTATCTGAATGGAAATACAGAGGGTCTCTCTAACGTCTCTCTGATGTGACAACAGTGACCATAGTCTGTCCTGTTAAGGTATTCTGAACCTGGGATGGGAAAATATATAGTAAAATGATTCAAATGTCTGAACTTCTTTATCTGTTCTTTTCTTATATTCAAGAAAATTAATTTGTACTAATATAAAGAACCAATGAATACTTTCAGAAATAATCACTATTACTACCTTTAAAAGAAGATATGAAGGAAATATGAAGCAATACATGTTTCTATAAATATAAATATAATTATAGAACTTGAAATAAAAAATTTTAAATAAAAAATTAATTTTTAGGGGTTGATTTGGAGATTCTCTGTGAAGAGTCACAGTAAAAGATGAGGTGAGGCTTACACAGTTGTAACACATCTATTAAGATCTGAAAGAAGGGAGAGGCTCAGGAAAGAATGATGTTCCATTTGACCACTATTCCAAGTGTATGAAGAAATCTGAAACAATATATTATATATTCACTTAACATATACACACATATATATGCACATATATGTTTGTATATATTTGGCTCATCACACACAAACATATATGTATATGCACACATATATACAAATATAGGTATATGTAAATATACTTATATATGTATATATAGGTACACAAATTTATACTTGTATACATATACACACATATACATATATTATAATGGAAGCCTTATTTACAGTCTTTGCCTTGACTTTCAGTAGATTCTTCCATTATTTCAAATGAAACCTGCAAGAATACTATATTTCACTTGGGTCTCAAGAAGCCATTGTGAAAATTATCCAGAAAGTCTGTAACTTTAATACCAAGAAAATCATCAGAATGAGAGAGGGTTATGTAGATGAAAAGCAGAAAATTTAAAAGTCAATTCTCTTCTACTTTTTATTTCAATTTTTGTTTCAACAAACACTTACTTCTTGAAAACTGGAAATGGAAATCATAGAATTTTTCTTAGGAGCTGCTGTGTCTGCAATTTAAAAAAGAAAGACCTGGGATGGGATGCTTTAAGGAGTCAGAGTTGAATAAGTTAAAAATCCTAAGGCAAGCAGGTAAACACTTCCAGAGTATCAGAAGGAATTTCATAATGTAGTGACAATTTCCAGGCTAAAGCTTTGCCTCGGATAGTCTCAGGAAGTCTCTCTGCAGAGCAGAAAGCTCTGGAAACCCTAAATCTTAGAAGGCTGTCTGGGTTTATCCAAAAAGGGAATAAGGTCTATCAGCTCTGGTACTCTGAAGACTTCCCTAGAGAATCATTCCTGGGCACAGAGGGCACCAGAGACCTAGTGTGAGGCCCCATCTCAGGGGCCTCATTAGAAATTTTGGCAATTAGTAGAGAAAAACTCCTTGCCTTTGGTTAGTGACTCACAGGAACAGCCTGTACCTTAGAAACTGGAATATGTTTTGTTAGCAAACCAGCGAACCCACAGTAAACATGCCAAAGACATTATCTATTATTCTATGTCTGCAGCTGTTTTTCCCATTTATTGAATAAGCATGTTATTGAGCATCCACTCAAGTGCCAGGCCGTATGTTAGCTGGGATACTACCATCACAAACCAGTAATGGTGTTTGCTTCCGCAGAGATACATATCTAGCACGGAATCATAGCAAACTGTAGTTAAGCCCTCACTATGTTTGTACAAGTTTTAAAATGGAACATTTTTCTAGATGTTTGCAGCCCTCACACTCTGGTTGGTCACTAGACAATGTATTTATGCCACTGCCAAGGGAGGTTTCCCTTCTTTATCAAGAGAGTGATCCCTCTAAGACTCTTGGCTTCTCAAGTAGACTGTGGGCAGGATATAGGAGGCAGTGTTGTTCACTGTATGTACTGCCTGTATGAGCTAGCAAATCGGAAATATATAAATTTGCAATTTTATTACTAAGAGGGCAATAAATATTGGAAGGAAAATTTAGGGCACAGGATGTGTGTCTTTCAGTATTTTACTGAGTCATATAGTTTGAACTGGAATATTGAAAACAAATGTCAGTCAAGTATATGAAATAGGGAAGGAAATTTAACATAGAGGAAGAAAAGATGAGTAAAAGAATTGAGAAATTAATGGGGGCTCACTCCAAGATTTGAAGTAGTCCAAAATGTGTAAGGAGATCATAAGAAGGGGATCCTATTAGAGGCCATGAAACTGAGAATACACAAGGCTTTGCACAACTTCAGAAAGATTTTGAATTAGAAAAGCTTCTACAAAGTGATGATTCAGTCATATATAAATTTGCAATAGAAATATAAAAATGAGAAACAAAGACTGGCAGTTTAGTACTTGGGAAGACAATGAGGGGATGACGGTTGTGTAGTGAGAATGCTTTGGATCTGGAACTCTGAAGGAAGACAAAATGATAACACTGAATTGTTGAGACCTCAGTAGCTAATCTATCATGGCAATCTTAACAAACATGGTCCAGAGACCTGGCTTTACCCAGCAGGGACCCAAGAGTCAGTTCTCGGAAAGTAATTATCTGTGGAAAGTGTGGTTTTTCACCGAAATCTGAAGAGGTTACAGTTGTGAGCCTCTTGGGGGCAGCTTAATAGAAGAGTGTCTAATTCATTATATGGAGAATCATAATTTTCTCTTTCAATTCTCAGAGTAGAGATCTTAAACAAAGAGGTGGCCCTGTCTTCTTTGAATATTATTCTTGAAACACATGTAAGTATGGAATATAGTGCACTTACTATGTCATAAGACATTAGTGGTGGAGTTGTTTACACAGGACTAATTTCAGAGGTTTTTCTTATTCTGCATTTTGCTCATAACTGATAGTGTCATGGGTATCTCAGGAAATTGGTTAACGTGACAAGTGTCCAATACATTCCCAAACTCTATCTCATTTGACACATTTAGAAGTAAGAAAATAACCTGGAATATGATTGGGAACCACTGAATTCATCAAAAAATGGTTATTGTAAGAAATGTTAAGCCAAGACTCCATTCTCCTTTTCTTAATGTGATATTCAAGAGCCTACAAGTAGAACTCTGCTCATTATCTATGAATAAGTGTCAGTTCAGAAGCATTGACCAGGAATATTCGCATTGACCAGGAATATTCTGAAAGTATGTACATCTTTAAAAACCTGCCACTTTCATGAATATATTCAATTCTCTTTAGGTAAGGCTACAAAATCACTTATAACATGTGTTTGCATCAATGTTGTATGAGAAGTAATCAGGATGATATAGCCATTCAAGGCATTCTGGGAATATAAACTTACTCTAGGGTATGATTTAGATGAGAGGTCATATTTCTCCTTTATTTTAATTCAAGGAGGAATTTAGTTCACCAATATTAGTGGTTAAAAATCATTATTTTTATTATTGTAAAGATCAGTTTTCCCTCCACTTTTCATTCGGCATATCACGATCAATTAAATAGCATCAAAAGGCTCTACTCTAATTAC
Organism: Montemys delectorum; assembly: GCA_019843815.1. Lineage (NCBI taxonomy): Eukaryota > Metazoa > Chordata > Mammalia > Rodentia > Muridae > Montemys > Montemys delectorum. The sequence goes on along the minus strand of JADRCD010237620.1, from coordinate 747 downwards.
TATCTCTATTTTTCCTTAACTGGATATACTCCATACATCTCCTAAGTACCTGATGCCACTTGAGTCTTGACTCATTGAGATCTTTCTCTTTCTATAGGTCCAGGCAGTTCTTGATGGCTATCTCACACATATTCAACCACAGTATTAAGGGAACAGCCATTAATAGGATTCCCACAAGTGAGTCCACATTTCAGTTTATAAGATCTATAAATTGCCAGAGCTATTCCAGTCTCCTTGAGTAGCTGCTGGATTGAGCTGAGAATTTATATTTAAGTGCATACATCAAGACAGGTTGCTTATGTTAACTTCTGTTTCACAAATTTAGAATCAATTGCTATACATATTTCCCAGGTTGATGGTACTATGGCTTAGAACCAGTTATGGATTAGGAGACTGTATGTGTAGATCTTTCTGTGCCCACCCTTGCTCTGAATAATGACACTGAGACTTATTTTTTATTAATGAATGTCTAGGCCTTAAGATAGACTTATTCCCAACTAGCTCATAACTCAGTTATCCCATTGATGTTAATGTAAGTTCTGTCACATGGCTGGTTACCTTTCTGCAGTTTCATACTTCCGACTTCCTCTGCATCTTGGTGGCGAATCTTCCTGTGCCTGACTCTTTCCCAGAGTTTCTCTCTCTGTCTGGAACATCCATCTTACTATTCTGGTTTTTGCTATAGGACATAGGGTTTTTATTTTAACTAATCAGAAGGCGCCTTAGCTGGATAAAGAAGGACAGAGA
>JADRCD010237618.1:0-19532 GCA_019843815.1 Montemys delectorum | reverse complement strand
AAAAGAGAAACGTAGGAGTCTACCTTGTGTAGAATGAATGTGGTAGGTGCAATGTTGGAGGAAGGCTGGATTCCTGAACTGCTAGCTCACGATAAATCTGTAGCGAGTAATGGAAGCTGTGACTTGAGATCCAAGTCTCTTTGATCAATCACAGCAATCAGATGCTTCCATCTCTGACACACTGCTTTCTGCCACACATGTTTGCCCCACTTCTGCCTACAGGGTAGCTAAAATATTTCTCAACGGTTCTCATTTTTTCCCTTAGAGGTGGAGAGCAAGCCTGGCTACAAGTTTTAAGATACTAGCTACTTTATCTAGAACTGGTTGAAAGTATTTGAAAACTTTTTCTGCTTATTAAAATGAAAACAATTTAAAGAAAAAAATACCTTTAAGGCTGTTTTGAACTCCTAATGCTATATCGAGGGCATTGAAGGGCAGTACTGGTTCACTGGCAATTTGTAAAATTACTTCTCCTGAGAGCTGAAATGAAAAGAAAAATAATTTTTAGCATTCAGTAATTAACATGGTCATTTAAGTATTCCACAAACTGTTATGTGCCCAGAGTGATAATAAAAGAAAAAAATTTAAAAATCACTTTCCTTTCAAATTCTATTTGAGTTTACATTTCTGTAAAGAAAACAAAGGCTAGATACCTTTCTGATGTCACAGGATAGCATGAGGACGTGATGACACATTCTCTTTTGAGTTAACTGTCAATAAGTTAGTTTAAAACCCTTTTTGTTTGTTTTTCTTTTTGTTTTTTGTTTGTTTGTTTTGTTTTTTTATTTTTTGTTTTTTTTTGTTTTTTGAGACAAGGTTTCTCTGTGTAGCCCTGGCTGTCCTGGAACTCACTCTGTAGATCAGGCTGCCCGCGAACTCAGAAATCTGCCTGCCTCTGCCTCCTAAGTGCTGGGATCAAAAATGTGTGCCACCACCGCCCAGCAACCCTTTTCAATATTAAAAATTATCGAACATTGTAGAAAATAACAAACAAACAAACAAATGCCTTTGGTTACTAAAATTACGAAACTCCAAACACAGTTAACCATTAGTATATTTCATTTAATAAGTAATCCAATCTAATATATTTTAGTCCCTTAGGTATGCCTCTCTTAATGCTTAACTTTATCACTAATCATGCTTCTGAAATTCATCAAAATCAATGCTATTTACATATATATATATATTCCAGAACACATCTTATTTTAAATTTTAAAAAAAGTAAATAAAAGTTTAAATGACATCCTGAAGGTCATACTGGGATTTTCTTACACACATACAGGCTTCTCACTTCACTCTAAAACGGTGTTTTAAAACTGAAACATGCTACATTTGAGTTAGAGCATGCTTTCCATACTCTGCCATAGTAGTCTGTATTTACAGAATGATCATAGACCTTCAGGCCATCAGTAAACCCCACTGCTATATCTCTTTTACCCTCATATGTTTTGCAAGACTGTTCACATGTCCATCTGTCCCATATTTGCCTGAATCCAAGCAAAGATAGAAACGATTGTGCTGGTATCGTAAATGCATTGTGGATGTTGTACAAAACCTACAGTCAGAAATCAGACTATTAACCTGAGTCAGTATAGAAACTGATAACGATACAAAATATCAGCTAAACAGGATTTTAGATAATCAGAACCACATATTCAAGAAGCATCCTATCCTATATAATTTAAAAACTGTATTTCCTTATTATTCACACAACTCATGTCATGTTAAGAATTCAATTCAATCTGGTCTGTCTAAGCTTGAAAAACATGTTTCTGAGAAATAAAGGGAAAGATTCTGCTATTTCTCAGAGGTATTTCACTCCCAAATGTAGCAGTGCATTTTCTTCCCCAGTGGCCAAGATGTCTTTGTGGAGTTTGTTCTCCAGCATGTCTGTCTCACATCTGTGGGGAGCTCCCTGCATGATCATACTGTGCTTTAGGAACAGAGAACAGCCTGCAGCAGATTGATAGGAGTCACCCTTCTCTTCCACCCGCCCTATCCAAATCATGCAGTGAACACCAATATTTGGAAATAAATTATTTTTAAAAGAAAAATTTAAGGGATGTTAGGAAGTATGAAGGTTCCTTTTTCCAATTTGCACTGAATAATAGAAACTACAGAACAGACATGTTTTGCTGATACTTTGGGTATCTGGAAGCCACATTTTGCAAAGGATTCATATGAAAGAAAAAGGAGGTAGGAAAAGGGTGACTCTGTGCTACCAGAGAACACTGTTTTGTTCTGTTTTTAAAAGAGTTCATTTGGCAGCACCAACAACAGGAATATATGCCAGCCACCCTGCTACTATGGGAAAAAAAAAAAAACCTGAAAACAAGGAGTGACACTTTGAAGGTACCTCGGCCATGATAGATGTGAAACCAGCTACATTTTCAGGTTCATAGGCAAGAGAGAGAGAGTTGTGTGTCCAGTGCCATGTAAGGGAAGGTGAGCTGTATTATAAGCTCTTCTTACAGTCCTGGGTATCCACAAACAGCAGAGCACAAATTTCTCGGATGCTCATGTGAGGTTCCTGTTTCTATTCTACCTACCACACTACAAGGATATCTGTTGAAGCTGGCAGTGAGGGAATTAATAGCAGTTCCTGTGACTGAAATGACCTGCACTGAGAAGGTGTTGTTAAAGATAATGAGCTAAAGGTAAGAGCTAAAATATCAAGGGTCAACATTTATCAAGAAATTTCTGGCGTTAGATGCTCTTCAGAAGTTCTCACCACATTTAATACTCAGTACAGCTCAGTAGAGCAGGGATTTTTATGTTTGTGTCACAGATAAAGAAACCACGTCCCAGAGAGTTTAGGTAGCCTTCTCACATCATCGCACAGAGCCAGATGCGAACTTGATGCCATTTTGTGGTTGTATCTTGAGGCTTAAGAAAAACTCTTGCAATGGACTTTTAATTGATTATTTGTAAAGAACTAAAGGTAGACTCTAAATCTCTCTGTACATACTCCTATTTGTAATGGATTCATATGCTTTCTGACATAAGTTGATATAAGTACATCAACGTCTTATAATAATGACTGGTACTTGCAAGATTCTCAACTGTTAGACAGTGGTGAGATCTAGATCTCTGTAGGGTATTGTCTAATATATAGCCCATGTAAGAATATGGGAAAATAAATCTACAATTCATCCATTGATGTGAAGGTGCTACTGGCAGGTAATTAGGATTAGGTTGGTGCTGAGAGTGACCCACCCTAGATGGAAACATAACTGAAAATAGTTTACTGAAGCTTTCATATTCCTGGGTCCTCTCCTCAGGGGCTGAAGTTCCTAAAATACCAGAATTGTTCAGATTGACTGATAGTCTCCTGGGAAGTTACTTGTGAGCACAGAATCTTGAATTCACCAAAGAATCCCAGAAGAATCTCTTAGGAGGACACTAATTTTAAAAATTTTTTTTTTTTTTAGTTCAGGAAATACATTGAATATTTGACTTTAATATCTGGCTTTAATAGGTATGTGGCCCATACCATACTAGGAACTCCAAAGGAGCTGCTATCTAGCAATTGACTATCTAGAAATCTGACCAGAAAAGTGTGTATGAAATCAAAGTTGTAGTACTCAGGGTGAGCTAGGATGCTGGCGGTGAAGCCATCAGAGCTGTAGCTATCTGTGGAGGAAAACAAATCCTTTCTCCTAGTTACCTCAGAGAACTGATACTTCCATCTCTACCACACTGTTTATAGTTATCAGAAGCTGTTCAAGGATTCTAGGATACAAGGCTGGGATCAGCACATCTGTCCCTTGCAGAGTTGTTGTGATTGACAGACCACAATTTTGCGAATGTATTTTGAAAATCAGATACATTCTTCATTTCAAGATTACAGATAAGTCTACTGTTTCTCCTATGTTAGACTCCTGTTCTCTGTCAGGAACTGCCATCTTCTTCTACTATTAAAGTATAGTGGACGGAATAATTTCAGACCACTGGCTGGTAAATAATCTAGTTAATATATTTCTTTCTAGATAACATTAGAAAATTGAAGAATTCTATTTGACTTTGGTATTTCATACCATTTGAAGAGAAGAGCCCAGTGTGTTAATATTTTCTGTTGCATTGGAAGGAAAAACATCAAGACACATGCTTTCCTATTTTTACTGTCAACTATTACTTAGTGAAAGACTAAATATCTTCACTATGTTTCACTAATAACTAGCTTCAACATGATTTAGCAATAATATTAACAACTAACATTTTAGAGCTTTTCCATTGTGTCAGGCAATCTTCTAAATTCTTTACATGAATCAATTCATTTAAACTATACAAAAGTATTACTATAATTCACAGATGAGAAAACTGAGCCATTGCTCAATTAATTAACTATTTTAAGGCCACTTAGCTAGTACATGGTCATTTTGAGAACTGACAGAAAGCATTTTCGATACAGAACAAAGACTCTAATTATAGCACCAACAAGGACATTATTCCTCATTTTTCAATATTAACAAATCAAGAATACAAGTGTTTGCTGACACATATCTATTGAACCAAAAGATGTATTAGAAGGAATGACCAATACCTTGCTCCATCTATGACAGATGTTAAAATAAAGACCTGAACAAATCACCTGACAGACATATAAGTCTCTTATTCGCCAACACTAATTTTCATGTATGAAGTAGAACAATCCCCATTGATGCTGATAAATAAAATTGTTTTCTAACTTCAATTTCATTAAATGTATAATGTTGATGACCAGACAGTCCGGAGGAGTAAGAACAATAAGGAGAAGGGCAGTCAATGCCTGTGGGCCAGTGTCTATTTAGAGGACTGGCAATTAGGGCTCTTACTTTAGGATCTTTGAAAATGGCTCAGGGAAATGTATCTAATAACTAACATTGCCACCATCCCAATAGATATCAGTGATAAGCAAGTTGTCCTCATCTATGCTGCTAAAGGACGTTTGTGCGATTAAGACAGCATTCACTCTGTACCAGCTATATTTGAAGGACTTTGTGAAGTTATTAGAGCTAATGGAATAGTGCTCATAAAGGAGATAAATACTAGCTATTAATTTTAGGATAAACGTTTCACAAGGTACCATGACAAGCTATACTGGAGTCCTTACTCAGGAGAAGAATCGGGACAGGCTTTCTTGAGAAAAGGCATTCTGGGAGGAAGACACTAACTCAGGCTCTACATCAAGAAGAAAAGAACCAGGAACAAACTGGCTAAAAAGTAAGTGTCTTTATATCACACAAACTTTCTTAGTTAGATTATGGTGCTTAATTTTTTAAAAGTATATTAATGCTTATTAAGCATACATATCCTGAAACTGTGAAGAAAAAGCTGTGGTTTGATAAAAGTAGCTACCCCTATTTCTCCCATTAGATCACCAGAGCTGTGGGGTCACAAACAGGGGAGCTTGAGGTATTGTCATTGTATTCTTATAACACCAAGAACTCCATTAATTATCCAAGTCTGAAACAAAAGATGATAGACTTAGAAGCTTCTAACAATGATAGAAGATGTCAAGTAGAAGATGCTGGAATGTAGAAGTGCTAATTGTTTTCTATGAGAATCTTTCTCTTATAGCTTATACTTTCAGAATACAATGCCGGTATTTGTACACACAAAGTGATATGGTTTATTTTTTAATTTGTCTGGCTTATATCTACCAATCTACCCTCCAACTGCTCCACATCCCACACAACCTCCCTAGCCCCTCCTATCTCCATATGGATAGCCCACCCTCCACCCCACCTGATCTCTGAACTCCCTGGGGCCTCCAGTCTCTTGAGGGTTAGGTGCATCATCTCTTAATGAACATAGACCTGGAAGTTCTCTGCTGTATGTGTGTTAGGGTCCTCATATCAACTAGTGTATGCTGCCTGTTTGGTGGTCCAGTGTTTGAGAGATCTCGGGGGTTCAGATTAATTGAGACTGCTGGTTCCTCCTACAGGATCGCCCTTCTCCTCAGCTTCTTTCAGCCTTCCCTAATTCAACAACAGGGGTCAGCTGCTTCTGTCCATTGGTTGGGTGCAAATATCTGCATCTGATTCTTTCGGCTGCTTGTTGAGTCTTTCGGAGGGCAGTCATGCTAGGTCCCTGTTTGTGTGCACTCCATAGGCTCAGTAATAGTGTCAGGCCTTGGGACCTCCCCTTGAGCTGGATCCCACTTTGGTCCTGTCATTGGACCTTCTTTTCCTCAGGCTCCTCTCCATTTCCATCCCTGCAATTCTTTCATACAGGAACAATTATGAGTCAGAGCTGTGACTGTGGAATGGCAACCTCATCCCTCATTTGATGCCCTGTCTTCCTGCTGGAGGTGGGCTCTATAAGTTCCCTCTCCCTACTATCTGGCATTTCCTCTAAGATCCCTTCCTTTGATTCCTGAGAGTCTCTCACCTCCCAGATCTCTGATGCCTTCTGGAGGGCTACCTCAACCACCTATTTCCTGAGGTTGCCTGTTTCCATTTATGTTTTTAAACAATATAATAGAAATTCTTTGGTCAAGAATAAAGACAATATTGTTTTGGAACACCTAGCAAAAAAACATTTTGACAATCATGAATTTAATTATGTTCAAAGACAATCCTTTGTCTCCCTTATTTCAGGTACAATTCATAATGTTGGGAGAGTCACGGTTGCAGGACCTTGAAAAGACAGCTGACATATTGTATACACAGGTAAGAGGCAGAGAGAGAGATCTGAATGCTGGTACTGATCTCTTTCTCTTCTGATTCAGGGCAGGAGTCCAGCCCAGTGAATGGCTCCACCCAAGTAGAATGGTCTTCCCACATCAATTTTCCTTATCAAGATAATCCCTTAGGGATTCCTACTGGCTAATATCATCTAGAAACTCTTTTACTGTCATGTCCAGAGGCTTTTCCCTTTGATGGTTTTACACCTTGTCAAACTGACATTCAATGCTAACTAGCTCATTGCGTTAATTGACCAATGCTACTTTGCTCATATACACTGCTCACATAATTATGTCCTTTTGTATGTGTTCAGTGAGAACCATTGAAATCTAAACCACGACTGTTTCAATGTAGTTTGGGTTGAATTCTGTTATTCTAGAAATAATATGTCATAATATCATTTTATATTTTAATTAAATAATGACATGTTTTCATTATAGAAGCGGTCGAAGCAATATAGGGGGAGGATGATGTGAGAAGCAATGGAAAAAAAATATTCTTCTTTTGAATTAACTGCTTTTTCCTGAAGAGATTTCAGATTTAAATAACGGTCAAAATATATATGACCTGGAAGGTCTGCTATTACTTTGCGAATGAAGTTCTTTTTTTTCCCTCTGACTTTAAATGCAATAACTGTTGTTGTAGACTGCTTCCTACAGAGTAAGACTTGACATTTTAGAAATAGTGTAAGAAACACCCAGGCTTCATTTCCTTTGATGTACTATTATATTCATGACAAGTTTCCTCTAGCAACTTTCCAGAAAGCAGATGCTATTGTTCAGTTGAATCTAAAGTGCATGCATGTAAATAAGGAGCTGCAGACACAGAGTGCACAGCCCTACTCAGGCATTCTGGGGAGAGCTCTTTTCTTTTTCAAGAGTTGCTTAGAAGCAGACAGGACTGATCCAGCCCTGATATAGTCTTTAAATCCAGCCAAGATAGATCCTTTAAATATGTCTTGATTATCCACAGAACAGTTAAAGAATTTGAAACTCTTATTGCTGTTCACCAATTAGCCCATGTGACCGGATCCTATAATGTCATCCCAACACTTTTTCTTAGTGATATGTATGCAAGCCGGGCAGTGGTGACACATGCCTTTAGTCCCAGCACTTGGGAGGCAGAGGCAGGCAGATTTCTGAGTTTGAGGCCAGCCTGGACTACAAAGTAAGTTCCAGGACAGCCAGGGCTATACAGAGAAACCCTGTCTCGAAAAAACAAAACAAAACAAAAGATATATATCAACACATGGAAATGACACAATTTGAACAGCTTTAATATTCAAGTATTCTGGTTAGTGCTAGAGAGATGTGAGTAGAGCACATGGTACACAAGCATGTGGATCTGAACTCAAATCGTTAGTAGTTTAATAATAGCTCACAGTTATAATCTTAGTCTTATTTCAACAAAACTGGAGGTAGACAGAGGGAAATTTCTGAAAGCTCCTGTACTCATCAGCAAGAGTTTGGCAGCACAGTGGGCATTAACAGTAAGACCTTGCCTCATGCATGGTAGAAAGTAAGAATGGACAACAAGGTTGCCCTTTGAACTCTACATCTGCCATACTACATATACAGATACACATATATACAGTAGTACATAGGGGCACACACACACACACACACACACGAAATCGGAGTTAGATGTGAAAATGTGAAGCAGTTACTCCATTCACCTGATAGGGCACATGGGTTACTACAAAGAACAACCACACCAGACTTCTGGGTGAAGATTCAACTTCCAGTAGGCTGTAAGGAAAGGCTAACTCTTAGAGAGGCTGGAGAATTTCGAACATTCTAGGGAAAGGAAGGACATGCAAATGCAATTCGACCTTGGAAAAAGCCAATTTTGACTGATGGCGGAGTCCTTTACAGAAGAAAATGGCAACTAAGCAGAAGACTGTTTAAAAAGGACTCTTCTGGTCAGGGTCTCAAATGAAGGAGAGTGTGCTTCAGCTACACTGCAGTAACTTGACAACTCAGACATACCTTGTAGCTTTGATTATTCTATGCAAGATGCTAAAGAAAAGCTTTGTTTGGAAAAATGGAAGTGAGAATGCTTACACTTTACTTTCAGAAAGTCAATATTCCATGGTTCCATGTTACCAGCATCAGCAAAGTTTATAATATAGAAAAATAACATGTTACAATACGACGGCTGAAGCCCTACAGTGTGTGGATTTAACTCTTGATTCCCCATGCATCTTGACTAAGGTTAAGATCTTACTTTCTCTGCTGGACACAATATTCCCAGAAAGTTTTAGGACATGGCTGGTTATTTATGAGGGATGACATAATTGAGAGACTTTGATGATGACCTGACTGATTTAAATAGTTTATGGCTATTACTCCTTTCTAGAACTGGAAGGAATGGTAGCCACCTACCAGAGTTTTAACAAATCTGCTTCTTTATTGCAGTTCTTATCATAGACCATCTGAGCATACCTGAAAAGTCTATTGTCTGTGAAAAAGTTCATCAGGGTTCAAGCGGATCTTCTCTCTCACAGGGAAGAAGCAGATGGTGAACACTGACTGACCCACTTCCGTTTTGTCATCAGTCTATGTGATCTTAGCAGGTCATCAGATGAATTAGTTGTATTTCCCTGTCAATCACTGGATTGCAAGGCTCCTTGTTCCACAATATACACTCTTCTGCTGATTCTACTGACAAGGTAACCTGGATCCATCAACTTACCTGAAAATTTCATGATGTGTTTGTTTTTAACAGCTGAGTAGTATTCATAACATTATCTATTTTGTGGTTGAGGGACAACTGGGTTTATAATTTCTGGCTATGACAAATAAAGCTGCTATGAACATAATTGAGCAAATATCCTTGTCGTATTATGGAGCATCTTTTGGGTTTATACCAAAGAGTGTTATAGCTGAGTCTTGAGGTAGAACTACTCTCAATTTTCTGCCAAATTGATTTCCAGAGTGGTTATAAAAATTCATAGTCCCGCCAGCAATGGAGAAGTGCCACGTACACTCGTCTACACCTGTCACATCTGCAGTATCGGGCTTAAAAACCTGATCAAGGGCAAGAGGCAATAAGGACCCAAAGGAGTACCCGTGCCTCCTGGCTATTCAGGGTAGCCGCTGGCATCTCCTAACTCAAATGTGTTCCAGATCAGTCTTTCCAATCGTCAACACACCCTCATATTTAGGCATAAAGGTATCCCCAAAAATGATTCATTTATGGCTAAGATTGGGCATTGTTTCCTGGCCAGCACGATGTTTCCAATATATCCTAATTTAATTCCAAGCTATCCTTAGCTTGGAATTTCTCTCAAGGAATATGCCTGTCAGACAGGTTCTGCCCTTAGAGTTAACAGCAGAGGTCAAGCTCATTCCTCATTCCTTAGGGCAGTCTCACAATAGTCAGAACTGTTTCACATACTAGAAACTCAAGGCCATTAGCTAGAACGGTTAGGTCAGAACTTCCAGGTGCCCACCTCCAGCTAGATCCAGAGAATTAACAGGAAATGCCAGATCAGACTATCCTAGTCTTACCTCCAGCAGAAGCAGAGAATTAGTATAGGAATACCAAATTAGCCCCAGCAGGGAGGGCACCATTGCTCTCTTCCGCCTGCTTCACACCTGGCTGCGTGATCCTACCTACCGACCTTGTGTAATGGTCACTTGCCTACGTGACTTCAGTCCTGCACTCTGATCATTTTGACCCCCGCCCATCTACGTAACTCTTGTCATTTGCCCTCTTTCCTGTATGCCATATAAGCCTGCTTTTCACTGTGTGCTCTCTCTTGGACTTGTGCACTCTCTTGGACTCGCACTGGAACTTAGATGAACTAGGACTTAGATTTATGCCACCCGCAGTCCCCCAGGCCCAAGCACTTTGGGCCTGGGGGACACAGCGCCTATCCAGAGATTACTGCTGCTTTAGACCTAGTGTGTTTCAGGTGGTCTCAGATGTACCTTAATTACTAGGCTGTCAGATTTATCATTTCTCCTTTGCAATAACTGTAAAAGTCTGATGCCATTTTTAAGAAATACATTCAGATCCTATACTTCATGTGTCGTCTCTGCCATCATTTCTTCGCCTATGCCTCGTCGACCTGACTAGGACCCCGTTTCTCCCTCGGGTTGAGGGAGGCCCAGATTGGCCGGCCTGAGGCAGAGAAGTGTTCTCTTTGCTGTACCTCCTTACCAGCATGGATTATCACTTGAGGTTTTTATCTTACCCATTCTGATGCATGTAAGATGGAATCTCAGAGTCATTTTTGATTTGCATTTTTCTGATGACCAAACACATTGAACATTTCTTTAAGTGATTCCCAGCCATTACTGATTCCTCTGTTGAGAGAATTTTCTGCTTAGCTATGTACCCGATTTTTTGATTAAAGTATTTGTTTTGTTGGTGTCTAACTTCTTGAATTTGATATAGATTTTGAATATTAGCCCTCTGTAGGATGTAGGGTTGGTAACGACTTTTTATCCAATTTGTTGGCTGCCATTTTATCCTCTTGACAGTGTCCTTTGCCATATAGTTTTGTGAACTCATATTTATCAATTGTTAATCTTAATACCTGAGCCATTGGTATTCTTTTCAGGAAGTTGTCTCTCATACCAATGAGTTCAATTCTATTCCCCATTTTCTCTTCTATTAGATTTAGTGGATCTGGTTTTATGTTGAGGCATGTGATCCACTTGGCCTTAAGCTTTGTTCAGGGTGATTCATATGGATCTATTTGAATTCTTATACATGCAACATCCAGTTGGAACAGCACTCCTAAGTGATGTAACCCAGACCCAGAAAGACACATCATGCTGTACTTACTTATAAGTTGATATTAGCCATAAAGTACATGATAACCATGCTACAATCCATAGACCCAAAGAAGCTAAATGTCAAGGAGGGCACAAGGAAGTATGCTTAAATTTCACTCAGAAGTAGAAATAAAACATGTGTTGTAGGTGGATGGGAGGAGAGAAATGGGTGGGAGAGGGAGTGGGGAGGGGAATGGGAATCAGGTGTGGAGACCAGGAGAGGAATGGGAAAGAGAAGAGAAATCAGTAGGCAGTCATCTCTGGGGGTAATCCAGGGACTTGGGATGACAGAGGCACCCAGAATTCTATGGAGGTGACCCTGGTTGAGACTCTTAGCAAAGTTAGGTTATGAAACCTAAAGTCGTCTGCTGTAACCAGAAGGGCCTCCCAAAAGAGCAAGGGAGACACCATCCCACCCACAAAACTTTTGACCCAAAATTGGTCCTGCCTACGTGCATGGATAAAGATGGAACAAACATTAAGAGAATAGCCAACCAATGACTGGCCCAACTTGAAACCCATCCCATGAGAGAGAGCCAACCTCTGACACTATTAATGATACTCTGTTACACTTACAGATCATAGACTACCATATCTGTCTTCTAATAGGCTTCATTCTGCAACTACGGAAACAACTTTAGAGACTGGGATGGTCAAAGACACTATAAGAAGACCTACAGAGTCAACTAATCTGGTCAAATTGGGGCTCCCAGAGACTAAACTCGCAATCAAAGAGCATGCTTGAGCTGGCCCTAGGCCCCCATCCACATTTGTAGCATTTGTACAGCTTGGTCTTCATTTGGGTCCTCTAACAATTAGAGCAGGAGCTATCTTTGGCTATGTTGCCTGCATTTGGACTCCTCTCATCTAATTGGGCTGCCCTGTTTGGCCTCAGTGGGAGAGGACACATCTAGTCCTGCTTCGTCATGAAAGGTACCCATGGGGGACTTCCCCTTCTCTGAGGAGAAAAGGAGTGGGGAAAAAGGGAGTGCATGTGAAGGTGGGACTGGGAGGAGAGGAGAGAGGGGGCTGAGTATAGGATATTAAATTAATTAATTAATTAAAAAAATTGTAACCTGGTACATCTCTTGTTTTGTTTGTTTGAGAGAGATGGAGGAAAGGAGAAAGCATAGTGACTTAAAGCTGTAGTCTCTAGTATTGCCTGTGTGTAGGGGTAGGAAGGTCAGAAGTTCAAGGTCAGTCTCATACAGCAGACATTTGGTCTTAGCCTAGGATATATATGCTCTTGTGTTAAAAATAAAATCAGATATAACAAACCCCTAATCCAGCTATCCCTGTGGCTGTTTTCCATAAATGACATACTTCTTTTGAGACGTACTAGATCCCAGTGCCCAGCTCAACACAGACTTTTTAACCTGATCACCTGTTGTAGAAACACAAGGAGCGAACTCTCTGGTACAACCACCACCCTTTCTGGTTGTCTCTCTGTTGTTTACCAGGACTGCAGCCTTCTTCCAGCTGCTCTATTATGAGACTCTCTATCAAGACTGACTATATTCCTGACAACTCTTTAGTTGTGACATTCCCATTATCCTAACTAAACCTGATACCCAGGACCAGTCAACACTGCTGGTTAAAACTTGTTCCAACCTCCTTGAGCAAATTTGTGGAGGTACCAGACTATAGCTAGGCATTTCACTGGAGCCAAGAAGGTCTGATTATATTTCACCTTATACCAACATGTCATATAGTTCAGACTATAAAAGGCTCAGTAGGTTACAATAAAGTATCTGTGTTTTATATTGAATATTAGAATTCATAAACAAAGTCATTGAACTGTTAGAATCAGAAAAACCTGTGTAGCTTTCAAAGATATACATTCCTAAGCAAGGTTTCCCCATACAAGGGATAGGCTAAGTTTAGCTAGTAAATATCCTCACATCTACCATTTTATACTAAATATCCAGGCTGGAGCTGTAGTTTAATTGATATAGTCTTCCTATATCACTAACAAGACCATGCCTCATACTCCTAGTACAACATGAGCCTGCCGTCTGATGGTTTCAATATTTGGGAGGCAGAAGCAGGAAGATCAGAAGTTCAAAGTCATCTTTGGCTTCGGCAGAGTTTAGAGACAATGTAGGCTACAGAGACACACTCACAATAAGATAAAATAAACATCACTAATGGCAGATGGCTGTGAGTGAGGGAACAGATTTTGAGAACCAGTATGTCTATATTTGTATGTTTAACACACACTAAGGCAGGTATTCTGAGAGTTAGTTCTACCACATGTGTCCAGGGACTCAGACTCTAGTTGTCCACCTTGGAGTCAAGTATTTTAAAACACTGAGAGTTTTACCTCCTTAAAGGCTATTTTTTTTTTTTTTTTTAGCAAATTGATACACACACACACACACACACACACACACATATGTGTATCCTGAAAATATACAACTGATGCTATCTAACTTTACCTTCAAAATATAAATATAAATTAGTTACCATATTGACTTTTGAGGAAGTACATGAATAAAGTCATGAAACAATTTCATGAGGAACAAGAGCTTATTAAGTCACTTAATTTGAAAATGTTGGGTAATTTGAAAATGAATAAAACTATGTCCAGTAACAGACACCATAGTTTCTTCTACTTAAAGTTCAATGTATAGAAAAGAGCAATGAATGCAGGTATTTTTAGTAATGTGTTAAAATTTTGCATGCGTGAATCATAAGTTGTTAACTATGTCCCTCTTTAAGGGTATCAAGGAGCCCAGTGCTCTATTCAACTTATTCAGAAGCTTGGGACACCTCTGAGTGTTGTACACTATTGATGCAACTTATCTATTTAAGGATGTTAATAGATACCTGGGATTTAACTGTGATCTGTATTATGATATTCTTTAGACAAATATCTTTTTATTTCAAATGAAAATTAATTACTGGACACTGTATCTTTATGCAATGGTGAATGCAAATACACACTTATGAGTAACAAAACTAATTTTCAGAAGATCAAACATTTTGCATAAATTTGTAGAGGAGCAATGATGAAAGAAGTCCCAGCTGCTATCTGATCTTATCACCTCAATTTGCACATAGGAAAATAGGGGTTGCAAATTGAAATGACTTTCTGATCATCACAGAACTGTTCAGAGACACACCAGAAGTGGAATTAAAAGGCTTAGAACTCTTAATACATTGTTTCTACACATAAGAAAATGCTACCAGGAGAATATAAATTGATCAATTACAAGTGTTCTTGTTCATGATTATGTATAGATAATAAAATATGAATAATGCAAAATTTGGTAAACTCATCACAAAAAATTGCACATTAGTAGACTGAGATTGTAATTTCAGTTGTGTAAGTATGTATGTGTGTCAGTTTGTGTATATATGTATGTGTATCAGTGTGTGTATACATGTATGTGTGACTGTGTGTGTGTGTGAGTGAGTGTGTATGTGTATATGTGTGTGTATGTATGTGTGTATGTATGTGTGTGTATGTGTGTGTGTGTGTGTGTGTGTGTGTGTGTGTTTGTGTGTGTGAAAGTATAACCCCTGGATGCTACCCACCTTCTTGAGACATGCTATCTCTCTGGCTTGGAACTCGCTAATTATGCTATGTTATGCTGATGGCCAAGCAAGCCTTAGGGATCTCCTAGCCTCTGCCTCTCCAATACTAGATTATAAGCTCGTAATGTCAAGTCTTAGATATAGCTTAGTTAACATTTTACAGTTGGTCTCTTCTAAGACCGTTTCACACATATTGTTTAGGTATGGATTTTGCTTTCAACATATACTACATGTGACTTTATATTCAAAGCAAAATTTGAGAAGCTGGAGAAAAAGTTCAGTACTTAAGAGCACTTGCTGCTCTTAGAGCAGATTTGATTTTGATTCCTAGGAACTAAATCTTTTTGTTCATAACTTTCTTTAATCTTATGGCCTCTGTGGACTTACATACATACACACACATACACACACACACACACACACACACACACACACAAACACACAAATGCACACATACAAACACACATATACACATAGCTATTATGTCATCAGATACTGCTACAAACCTATAATCACCCTTTTTATAAAATTTAGAATGAAACAGTCTAAGAAATACAATTCTTATTTATTCACCACTTTATTTTTTAAAGTTATTCTAATATTTTTCTGGATTACTTCTTTAGATTCAATTTCAACTCAGTAATAATCTACCAAGATATATAATATTATACATTATATAAATATCATACTACATAATATTTCTAATAAAATAATATATTATATAATATATTGTTATATAATTACATATTAATATATAATAGTTTGTTCATGTAAAGTAATAAACTATGAGAAACAGAAGCTGGGGAGATAGCTCAGCAGTCAAGAACACTTGCTAATTTTAGAGAGGGCATAGACTGGATTCATAGCATATTCTTATAATATATTTGTAATAAATATATTTAGATTATATATTTAAATATTAATATAGACACATAAATAATTTTTAATCATTCATTGAGTTTTTACTTTCACAGTTTGTATTATTTAGAGATAAATGATCATTTTTTAAAATCTATTATTTTTCTCATTATAACTTATTATTTCACTGTTGTCTCCAATATTTATGTTTTTCTAAAATAATCTGTATAATGTTGCATAATTTAGTTTGAAATGGCTGGGTACAGATCAAATATTATGTATGTTTATCATGGTGGTTAATTTTCAATTATTAATCATTGGTAAATACATGTGCATATGTGCATCTATAGTTCATGAGTGTGGTTCCAAGAAATAAAAAGGACTAGTGATGGGCCAACAAGATGGCCTCATGGGTAAAAGCTCTTGATGCAAGCCTAACAACCTGAGTTTAATCTCACTATAACAGAGAATATACTCTTGCAAGTTGTCATCTGACCACCAATTACGTGTTTAAGACTTGCTCTGAGATACAATGAATTAAAAGCTTTAAAAAAGTTTTGAAACTGAGAATGGCATGGTCTACATTGTGACCTCCTAAAATTAATAACTGAAACTATACTCAGAAGATACTATGAGGATATAAAGCCTTGGAGTGTATTAGAAATTGAGAATGGAGCCCTCATAATTGAAATTAGTGTCCCTATAAGAGGACAAAATAGTCCTACGAACCATGTGAGGAAATGTAGTATGACTCTGAATAAAGTGGGGTTGTGTGTGTGTGTGTGTGTGTGTGTGTGTGTGTGTGTGTGTGTGTCTATATATGTATGTACATCCACCTGCATATATGTTGTGGTGATTTGAATGAAAATGGCATTCATAGGGAAGTGTCACTATTAGGAGATACAGTCTTGTTGGACTAGGTGTGGTCCTTTTGGAGAAAGTGTATCATATGCATTGGGCTTGAAGATTTCAGAAGGCTGAATGTCATTCTCTCTTCTCTATTGCTTGCCAATTTGGGTGTAGAGTTCTCTACTACCTTTGCAGTTCCATCTGTATCTTTGTGCCTCCATGTTTCCTCGCATGACAATAATGAACAAAACTTCTGAACTGTAAGCCAGCATGAAATAAATGTTTCCTTATAAGAATAGCCATGCTCCATATCCATTCCTCTGTTGGAGGACATCTGAGTTCTTTCCAGCTTCTGGCTATGTATAAATAAGGCTGATATGAACGTAGTGGAGCATGTGTTCTTATTACATGTTGGAGCATCTTACACAATGGCGTACTACTCAGCTATTAAAAATGATGAATTCTTGAAATTCTTAGGCAAATGGATTGAACTAGAAAATATCATCCTGAATGAGGTAAGCCAATCACAAAAGGACACACACAGCATGCACTCACTGATAAGTAGATATTAGCCCAGAAAGTCAGAATATCCAAGATACAATTCACAGACTACATGAAGCTCAGGAAGAAGGAAGACCACAGTGTGGATACTTCGGTCTTTCTTAAAAGGGGGAACAAAATACCCATGGTAGGAAATACAGAAACAATGTTTGGGACAGAAATTAAAGGAAAGGTCATCCATTGACTGTCCCACCTAGAGAATGCATCCCAAATACAGTTACCAAACCCAGACACTATTGTGAATGCCAACTGTGCTTACTGACAGGAGTCTGATGTAGCTGACTCTTGAAAAGCTCTGCCAGTGCCTAATAAAGAAGTGGATGCTCACAGGCATCCATTGGACTGAGCACAAAGTCCCCAGTGAAGAAGCTACAGAAAGAACCAAAAGAGCTGAAGGGATTTGCAGCACCATAGGAGGAACAAACAATATGAACCAATCAGTATCCCCAGAGCTCCCAGGGACTAAACCACCAACCAAAGAGTACACCTGGAGGGACCCATGGCTCCAGCCACATATGTAGCAGAGGATGACATCAATGAGAGGAGAGGGCCTTGGTCTCACGAAGGCTTGATGCCCCAGTGTAGGGAAATGTCAGGACAGTGAAGTGGTAGTGGGTAGGTTAGTGAGCAGGGAGAGGGGGGATGAAATTGGGGGGAGGCGCTTGGAGGGGATAAAATTTGCAAAGTAAATAAAAAATATCTAATTAAAAAATTATTAAAAAAAAAGAGTTGTCATGCTCATGATGTCTCTTCACAGCAATAGAAACACTAAGACACATATGATGGTAGGGATAAACACAGAACCTTATGCATGCTAAGCAATTATCAAGTGTAAGCCCATCCTCAGCCAAACAAGACACAGTACTTGAGTGGAATCAACCCTTATCAGTCATGGAATCTGCCAGCAGCCTATCTTTGCTTCCTAGCCTCTCTAGCTCTCTAGGAATGAAACATCTCTTTATAGATAGATAAATAGTTTATGCCATAAACTAGGATATAGATATATAGAGATAGATAGATAGATAGATAGATAGATAGATAGATAGATAGATAGATGATAGATAGTTTGTAGCATTATAATATCTTAACTAGTTGAAGGCAGAGATAGTAGATTTCAAAAAACACTATGTATCAAAGTGTTCTAAAACTCGTGGATGCCAGCTGATTATTAAATATAATAATAAGTCAGAGTTTACAATAGATAAAACATGAAGTCATCTGTTTCACAAGATACAAAGAACAAAATATCATCATGGAAATATTCAAAAATAATGCAGTAAAGTAGCTTGCATATGTTTTCAACACACAATTTAAATCAAGCTTTGCTTTATATTGTTAAAGCAGAGAATTTCTCATCATGCATATAAACACACACCTGGCTGCCACACATTTAGTATCAGGATACAATAATGCCTAAGCTGGGCTTGCAATGTTTGTGCATTGGTCTCCTCAGTAGATTCTCTACATAATATCTGGTATATTCTTCTTTCCTTTGAACAATAAATTAGATCATGTGACATATCTTTTTAAAGCTTGTTTTCCTGTTGCACTCAAATTCCAAGTGGCAATCTCTTCTCCAATACCCACAGAACCACTCTTCTTTAGTCATTGTATTTCCCACACTTTCTAACACTTTTCATCATTTTGTAAATGTGCATGTGCTTTTCCTACTCATGGAAATTTGCAGGTTTGGGTCCAGAGCAGATACTTTCTGGGATCCCCTGTTCCTCTAGAACCTATTGACCTGTAATAGGCCTCATATTGTCACATTGGAACTGGGTTTAAATCTAGTGGACATAGATACTCAGAACATTTCAATATGTAGCCAAGAATTTTGGTTACAGTGAGGTATGAGGAGAAAGGGCTGGAGGGCCAACTACTGGCTTGCAAGTGCCATCCCTCAGAGTTTGCTGAAGCAGTTCTATTAAAAAATGTTCATTTTATGACCTCTGAAAGGATGCCTATTGTGTCAGTAGCAGGCTGGTCATAACACACACATTTAATGAGATTTTTCTACTCTCTGTCTTCTGTTTTCTACAGTGTAGCATGAAGACTGTCACTCTTTGCAAGAAACATGCTCTTGGGTTTCCTAATCTACAAAGCCATGAGTCACTCACTTTAGTTACTTATAACTTGCCAGTTTCAATAGCAGAAAACAGATTAAGGCACAGTGAAGATGCCCTTCTTGTTTGTAGTTTGTTTAACCAGCAATTCAAGGACTACTTGTAGCCAAGGATAGCTATGAATGGGGCTCAAAACAAAATCACAA
>JADRCD010237617.1:30328-43994 GCA_019843815.1 Montemys delectorum | reverse complement strand
AAGCAGAAAACAGAAAACCATAGCTTATCCTGAACATGAAACAGAATCCTAAAAATACCCAACTAATATGAAAACAGAAAATAAAAAGAGAACAAAAAGATACAAAATAGAAAATAAGTACCAAAAAATATATTTGAATACACTATTATTAAGTAATTAATAATTGAATGAGATTAAATGAAATAATCCATTTAATTATTAAATAAAAATTGGTTGCATATTGAATTTAAAAGGTCAAAAAAAGTAAGACCCAACTATATGCTATGTATAGAACATATAATTTGTTTTTGTTGTTTTCAGAAAGACTCTTACTTTGTACCACATACGAGCCTCAAATTCATGACAATCTTCCTACCTCATCCTCTCAGGTCCAGGGATCAAAGGTGAAAGCAACCAGACCTGTCACAAAAATATTTATTTTAAATATGAAGATAGATGGGTTCGCATTTAAGATATGATAGTTTTAACTGTTACTATGACTAAATCTAGAATCACCTAGGAAAAGCATCTCAATGAGGGACTGTCTAGAAAACATGGCCTATGGACATCTTTATGAGGGACTTCTTGATTACATATTAATTAATGTGTGAGGACAAAGCCCACTATGGGTGACACTATTCCCTAGGCAGGAAATCCTGGACTGTATATGTGTAGAGAAGCTGAGTATAAAAAAACAAAAAACAAAAAACCTGAGAATAAGAAAAATGCATCCATTTCCTTTTCTCTGCTCTTGACTTTGGCTGTGACTGACGGCTCTAGGTTCCTGCCTTGACTTCCCTGCAGTGATGGGCTATAATCTGGAATTGTGAGCTAAAACAATTTTCTCCCTCTAAAGTTGCTTTTTACCTGGGTGTTTTATCATAGCAACAGAAATGAAACTAGGTCAGATGGAATAAAATAGACTATACAAACACTAATTTTATTCACATGTAATTCTATTGATTAAATTTACATCAGTTAAATAGAATTTCACACAAAAAATATTACAACACACTGAGAAAAGGGTCAATTTACCAGGAAGACAAAATATTTGTAAATGTTTATGTAACCCATAATGAAATTTCAGAATATGCAAAGAAAATTCTGGCAGACTGAAAGAGATAGAGAAATGCAAGGCTATGTTGGCAACCTCAAACACCTGGATAAAAAGTCTTTCTAAAGGTGGGCAGTGGTGGCACATGCCTTTAATCCTAGCACTTGGGAGGCAGAGATAGGCAGATTTCTGAGTTCGAGGCCAGTCTGGTCTACAGAGTGAGTTCCAGGACAGCCAGGGCTATACAGGGAAACCGTGTCTCGGGAAAAAAAAAAAAAAAAAGTCTTTGTAAGAACACAAAACTTGAAGAAGATCATCAAGAAACCCTCCCACCAAAACACCTATCATTTTATAATATGCCTCCTAACCTCACTCCACAGTTATACTCTCAGTATTGGCTGGAACTGGCTCACACCAGCTCACAAAATTTGTGTACTTGATTTTCCAACCCTGTATTCGGCAGCACTGTGTTTAGTTTGACCATGATGGAAGGATTTATAGCCTAAAGATTGGCTGGTGGTACAAGCAGGCAGCTTTTCTCAGAAAGCTGGCT
Organism: Montemys delectorum; assembly: GCA_019843815.1. Lineage (NCBI taxonomy): Eukaryota > Metazoa > Chordata > Mammalia > Rodentia > Muridae > Montemys > Montemys delectorum. The sequence continues at coordinate 42,408 of JADRCD010237617.1, read as the reverse complement.
TACTTGAACATCATTAGAGAGTATGGTGCTTCGCACATGCTATCTGACATTAAAAACCAACACAAACAAACAAACAAAAACAAAGCAAAAGCAAACACAAAAAGGTAATAAAACACTTAAAAGAATTATGTCATTTCATATATTTTCCCTGGCAATTTATTTGTAAATAAATAACAGTAAGACATGTGCATAAGCCAAAATTCTTAGAAAACAAATAACTGATTATATAACAATGAGTCTTAATATATAGTAATATTATATATTATATATTAGTAATATATAAGTCTTATGTAATAAGTGTAAATAATCCATAAGTCAAAAATGAATTACAAAGGAAATCTTTAAATGTGTTCAACTCAGTGAAAACAAAAGTAAAACATGACATTTCTGAATCTTCAGTGATTCTGAAGTAATAAGTAGTAAGCGTGGTGGTTTTAATGATAATTGTTGTTTATGATCTCTGGCATTTGGTTGTACTGTTTATGTAGGTTTAGGAGGTATGGCCTTGCTGTAGGAAGTATGTCCCTGGGATAGGTTTTGAGCATTTAAAGACTTGGTGCTCTTTCTAGTTTTCTCTGCTTCTTGCTTGAGGTTCAGGGTGTGAGTTCTCAGCTGCTGCACCAGCTGCTACTCCATCATCATGGGCTCTTACTCCTCTGGACCTGTGAGTCCAGATGAATCCTTTCTTCTTGGATAAGTTGCCTTGGTCATGGTACTTCATCACAGCAATAGAAAAGTAGCTAATGCAAGTAGTCATGAGTAATGACAACTCTGAATTACAAAAGAGAAATTCCCAAATCAGGCATTTATACCTTCACTTATGGCAAGGAGGAAAATGTAAAATAAACTCAAGGAAGCCAGAAGGAAGAGAACACAAGGTCCAACTTCCAGGACTAATGGTGAGCAGTAAGCATCTAACCAAACTGATCCAGAAGCAAAGGAAACAGAGCTTATCAACAGCAAGGATCAAAAGAGGACATCATATGCTGGGGACCTGAAGCAATGAAAAGGCTAATAATAAAATTGCATAGAGGTCTTACACTACAAGTTCAACAACTCAGAAGATGTTCACCATTTCCTCGAAATACAAAGATTTCGAAAACTCATTCAGAAGAAATAGAAAGAACAAATAGCCCTGCATCTACTAAGCTTGTAGTTATAAACCTTCTTACTCAGTTACTACAGCTTCACTGGGAAATTCTGATTTTAAAAATTAGGTAGAAAACAAAACCAATATTAGACCTATTAAACTCCTTCAAAAAGTAAAGAGAAAACCTTTTCCACTTTTTTTAATCACTGAACTTACCTAATCCCAATTTAGAAAGGGATACTTAACAATATAATATTAATAATATAGAAAAAAACCCACAGGCCAGGGTGTACCAAAAACACTGAAAATGTGATCAAACTCAATTCCACAATATGCAAAAAAGAGTGGCCAAGCAACCAGCGTGTCAAGGGTAGGAAAACAACCAGCAAGTTAAAGGCCAGTCTGGGCAAATTAGTGAGACCTTGTGTTGAAATAAAAACTAAAAGCAGGTCTAGGGATATCACTAGGAAGTTGAATATTTGTGTAGCACATAGAAGGCTGTAGGTTCATTCCCTAGCTACCTCAAAAAAAAACCAAAAACCAAAAAAACAAAAAAAACAATATGCAAACTGCATAAAACAACACAACTCACTGTGATTTCTCTAGGAATGAAAAGTTAGCCTAATATTCAAATGTCAGGAAAATGATCTGATTATCTCAATGGAATTTTACAAAGAAGGGATATGATTTAGCCTTTATGATAATGTATGGCAGCCTCAGAACATTTGGGTGAACTCTATGGAAGTTTACAGAGATGTAGACTTTGGGTTTGACTAACTTTACTGTATGATGGTTTCATTTCCAATTTTTTATAATAAATTTGTAAATTAAAAAAAAAAGTTCTTAGTGCCATAAGGATGTATCTTCATTTGCAGCCCACTTTTCCTTCCTGACTAGAGTCCTATCTCTAGGATGTGAACCACCCCGCCTGCTACCGCTGACCCAGAGTTAACCATAAAGAAAACATGGCAAAATTTTCCAAGTCCACCAGGATACAGAAGAATTGAACCACACTCCTAAGAAGCTCAACCCAATAGGGCACCGTGAACACCTAACTCAGCAACCACCACCACCACCACCACCACCACCACAAAAACAGTTGTTTTCTGTATCCCTGAAACTCTCAATCAATAGACCACAGGACCAGGCTTGGCTGGAACTGTCTTGTATATCTGCTCACAAAATTCTGCACTGCATTTGGTAGCCATGTGTTGAATTTGGCCATGGTGCAGATGAGGTGAAGGCCATTCTTAGAGCCTCTCATAAGGAAGGGACCTGTGTGCCTTCACCTGGGACTCTCAGAAGGACCGGGAGGTGGCAAATGTGAATGTGGGCTGTTTGGTGACTCTTGGGAACTCAGAGTGTGGCAGAACCCAGGGCAACCCTCTAGGTTTTATATAGGCAGGGACACTGAGGACTAGTGAGTTCCTGAAGGTCACATAACGCCCTCAGTTCAAGGTCAGAGCCACAATAGAAGCCCCAGTTGCCATTCTTAAACTTCAGGACCAAGAAAAGTATCACTCATTTCCCACCCACCAAAAACAAACAGGGCCTAGCCTCTCCCTGGGTTTCTCTTTTTATTACGACCATTCTGAAAAACACTGAAAGGCAGAACGGTATAATTAACGCCCATATATCTGTCACGTAGACTTAACAACCTCTATCATTTTGTACTCCTGACTTCATATCATTTTTTTTCCTGAAATATTTTAAAGCAAATTGCAGACACTATGACATTTTGCTACCAAATTCTTCAGAAAGGATTTCTAAAATGCATGAGCCCCTATAATCATGGTGTCATTAAGGTATCTAAAAACCATGACTATTTTCTTAACACTCAGCATCTGGGCTTGTGTGTGTGTGTGTGTGTGTGTGTGTGTGTGTGTGTGTGTGTGTTATGTGTGTGTACAGGTGCGTAAGTATGCATGTGCACATGGAAGCCAGAAGACAATGCCCAATGTCTTATTCACTGTCTTATTCCAGTTGCTCTATTTATCTCTCTATCTATCTGTTTTGAGACAGGGTCTCTCACTCAATCTGGAGCTCACTGATTTGGCTAGATTGGGTGAACAGTGAGCTTCAGCCATCTTCCTATTTCTACCTCTCCAGGGCTGGAATTAAAGATGTGTTCTACGGCACCCAGCTTTTCTATGTGGGTGCTATGGCTTGAGCTCAGCTGTCTCTCCAAAGGCCCTGGTGTCCAGTCTTGATGTATACCAGAGGCTGTTGATGGCTACCTAGCCTCTCCTGACCCACTTCACTAGACATCAGCTTCAGCTGAGCGGGTAGCACCCCTGCACACCTATTTGTTCCCCTCACACAACTGCCTTCCTATGGAAGTGAAGGCTAGCCCTGTACCATTACATTTTCTTATCTATAGGGCAGGAGCAAAGCAGAGGCAGTGGCCCTCAACCCCAAAGGAATCTTCAACCAAAGAGAAACAAGAGTTGTCTTGTAAACCCTCTCTCTAGCTTGCCCCTTTGAATATACCCTTTTCTGTCACCAAAACAACCCAGTCTGACTGAATTCCATGTTCCTCCAGCAGAGATTCACTTGCTAGCTCACTTGAAGTCAGCCTTCTCTCACTGTCCCCCGCAGCCATAAGCGCCCCCCCCCCGTAATGGTTCCTCTTCCTGGGACTACTGCCAAGTAAATATGTCATTTCCCCAGATCTCTTCCCATCATTCACTTAGGGGAGGCTGGCCACAAATGAAGATAATATTCAAATTTGCCCTATTATCGCAATCACCATAGTTCCAACAATCCAAAGCATTTGACCTAGAAAATAAGGTATTTGGAAGCAAAGAGTGTCAAGGGAGATGAGGAGGTGCCTTCAGTTCCTCCATCACAGGGCCTCAGAACCTGTGAGCTGGATGTTTGTGCTTTACACTTAGCCTGGGGCCCCTCTTCCTGGAGAGCCATCTATACCTGACCTTGCTCCCTGCCCACGGCCAACTACAACAGCTTTAGCAATCAATCTCTCTGTCCCCAGGCAATAGATATTTGTTCAGGAAATCAGAAATGACTCCAATCGAGGGCTTGTCCAAAGCCATTGAGCTGGGATTGCTCATCTGATAGGAACGGACCGGACCTAGAGCTGCAGAGGGCCATTTCTGCCGTCTGTGTAGGACAGCCTGAGAACGAAGTCAACAGAGCAGAAGGGAGCCAGAGGTGGCACTTGGCACCTGAGGCCAGCCATGCCTGGCCCCTACCTTGAGAGTTAAACACTTCCTCTGAGCTCCAGCAAGGGGAAATTGGGTTTCATTCCCTAGCAGACAAAAAGTGCCAACCAATATGAGGGTCAATGAGTTCTCCAACTCAGTGCTCTGTCTGTGTGGTACTGTAGACACATCCTAGGGTTGACAGGGAGATGTCCCTTCAACCTTGTCTGCCCCAGGGGAGGGGGTCTGGGGCTATGAGAATGACTCACATGTTCTTGCTTATGAGTTTTAAAGAAAACATAGTAGATTGCTTTTTTTTTTAACTTCTTTTTAAAGAAAGCCCCTGTAGATAGATTGCTGTGTTTATTCTCGACCATTTGCGAGGTCCCCGTAGGTGCATGGCCAAAATAGTTTATACAGCATGGAATCCCCAATTTGAGGGTGCTGCCGTAAGAGGCTTAGCATGTCAGGTGTTCAAGCACTTGCTCCTGCTCTAAGCATCCTACACCAGGGGACCCACTTACACACCACAGGCGATGCCTCAAGACTTTCTGGCCCCAAATGAGGGATGGATATCCCCCCCACCCCCATCTTGACAATAGAGAAAACCAAAGGCCAACTGACTTAGCGTGACTTCCCGAGGCCACAGATATGGGTAAAGGAGCTGGCCTTGTAGGTCTGGAAAGTGTGCTTTACCCACAGCCCCTCTGCCCTTTCCTACCGACTCCTGTACAGAAATGTGAAAACAGCTTCCTCTGGCGGCCCGCTGGCCATCTGGCCACACACTGGAGGGTAGGGATCTTGCTCAAATTTGTACTTCCGGCATGTTGAGAGAGTCAGGGCTTCTGGAACTGGCTCCGGTTCACTAAGATCCGTCTGGGCTTCTGCTTCTTGACGAGGAAGCTGTGGGGACTCTTGTGATTAAGGGCTGTTGGCAGCTGTGCCTTAGGGGCTTGTGAAAGACAGAAGTGGCTATGACACTCATCTCACCGGGACTGAAGGAGAAAGAGCAGGGCAGCCTTGTTCCTGGAGAAGAACAGCCTTCGTTCTTCTCCTTGGGGACACATGAAGGCCGGAGGAGGAGGAGGGATTGTACTCCCGCCCACAGCAGGGGGCAGAGTTTTCATTTTCCTTACACCAACCACTAAGGACAGTTTCATTGAGTGTAGGCCACGGCTAGGACCGTGGGTGTGTGCCCTTGAGCAGATCTTCACGGTATGGAGAGCATAAGACAGCTCTGTCTTCTGTGATGACTTCTCTCCTCTAACTCAGCTCTGCACAGCCTTCGAGATTATTGTTTGGAGCTCACAGAGGAGGGAGGACTCAGGATGCTTCCGTATTAACTGCTACAGTTGGAGTTAGGATGTCATATACACTCACCACATACCTTAAGGCACCCCAGCACCACTGCAGGCCCTGGGAGAGCCCTCTGCTGGGCAGCTCAGAATGATCTGTACCCGGCACTACTTTTCTGGATTTGGGAAGGATATACGCTTCCATTTCTACATCTGAAAATGGAGGTCAGTGTATTTTCTCATAGCGTTTCCTGACAGGACAGAATGGCTGTAAACAGCAAACAGCCTGGTTCAGTTCTAAAGTAGGAACACTATGGCCTCTACTGTTGATCTTCTTAACCTCGGCTGAGCACAGGGCCTACCTGCCAAGAGCCATTCATCTTATAAAATCTGATTTAGAACTCACAGTTATATATGGAGATGAGTCTTAGAAACAAACACCTTATGTAGTCCATCTCTTTTATTCCAAAGAGAGAGAGAGAGAGAGAGAGAGAGAGAGAGAGAGAGAGAAATGCAAACACAGAAGCCCGTTCAAGAGAGAAAAAAACAAAACAAAAAAAAAAAACCAAAAAAAAAAAAAAAACCAGTCCACAGCCCACCCAGACCTTAGGCCCCTCTTTATGCCAGCAATACTCTGTTTCTCATAGTGCAAACGTGACTGGTTCAATGAGAATTTGGAATTTAAAAAAAAAAAAAAAAAAGATTGATTTTGGTGTTTTGAGGCTTCGTGAAACTAGCAATTTTAATCAATTTTTCAAAATTGCTAATTTCATCCATCCAAGAAACTCACACACAAACAGAGGGGCTGATTGAAATTTAAATGGCGGCTGGCTTGTTAGCTGCAGGCAACCAGGCTGGGTATTTTCATATGCAAGTCTGCCACTGTGTCCCGGCCTGGCAGCCAGAGGAAGCAATCTCCACTTGGAGACACTCGAAGGCATTAAGAATTCAGGCAGCCAAAATGAGAAGCAACAACATGAAATGATAAAAAACAAAGACAGATCATTATTAGCACCAACATAATGCGTTCCTGTGTCCTCCGGTCTCAGGGTCTCATGGAGAGCCCGGCCCCGTTGTCTACTGAAACTGTAATTAGGCTGATAGGAACCAGAGGATTAAGCTAACTTTCTTTTCTGATCGCAGGGATTTCAAATGAGGGAGATGGGGCGGAGATAAACCTGAGGAAAGGTATTAATATTCTGGACAGCAGCTTCCCAGGACAGCTCAGCAGCTAAACAATGGCTGCCTGCTGCCCGCCTGCGGCTGCCTGCTGGGGAAGGATGGAGATTCCCTGCCTGCCACATCTGCTGATGAGAATGTTGAGGTCGCCCCATACTCTGCCAAACGTGGTCCTTGGTCTTTCACACCTCTCTCCCCAGGACCCTGTGTCAGTCCCTCCTCGTGTTCTCCCAATATACCTGCCACCTGGGTATTATTGCTGTTGAGCCTAAATATGGAACTCCTGGTAGAGGAACACACTGCTGTCTTTCCAACCTCCAGTGCGTTCGTTCAGTTAGATGCCAACCTCCGTGCACAGTCGGGCACCGGGAAGCCATTTTCCTAGCCACACACCTGAGATCATCCCTTCTCTCTTCGATGACCTATTTCCAACTTAGAAAATAAAGACAAGCCTGCCCCATATGTCCCCTCACTGCCTCTCTGGCTCCTCCCCACCAAGGTTCTGGATACAGCAGCCACTTCTCAAATATACCATGGGCTGCCCCCCTGGCTGGGTACGGGCTGCTCTCTAGGCTCCATTTCTCCTTTATCTGGTGACACTGGGCCCCATGGCCTTCTGTAGTGCTTAGGACCCTATTCACCTTCCTCTGAACCGTCACTTAAGTATCAGTAGCCATGTGATGACCTTCCACTTCACTGTAAGTTCTATATAAGTGAAGGACCAGATCTCATTGAAGAATGTGGGACCTGGTGCATGATGGGAAATACAGAATTAAAACTCATGTCAGGGAATTAATGTGGGAAGGGGAAATGAATAGAGCAGACAAGAACGAGGAAGACAGATAAGTTAAAATAAAGTCTAGTGACACATATATACAAAATATCATAATGAAGGCTATTCCTTTACATTCTAATTTTTAAACAAGACAAAAATACAACCAATCAGCCAGAGGATAGAGAACTTGCTCAGTGGTTAAGAACGCCTTCTGCTTTTCACAAGGACCTGAGTTCGATTCCCAGCACCCACATTGTGCAACTCACAACAGCCTGTAAATCCAACTCCAAAGGATTCACGAACACATAAAATAAAAATAAATAAGAACTATTCATATCAACACGGATCAGCCTGGATATGTTCTAGGGACTCCAGGGGAGGCAGCCCAAGGAAATGCTGTGGGCCCTCTCTGTTTGTTCTTTCTGGAAATCTTGCCAACTTCAGCAGGGTTTCCCATGTGAGTGTGTGTGTGTGTGTGTGTGCATATATATGTGTGTATGTATTTGTTTACATACACACATATGTATGTGTGTGCCCATATATATCATTCCATATATTATCCACATGTGAATGAAATGATACTCACATGAATGTACAGCAGATCCCAATGGAGTGGACAACAGGGAATCTCACTTCCTAAGGAAGGTGTTCACACAGGGGAAACATGGTTGGTTACTCTCACCATAGACCAGAGAATGAGGCCAGCATCCAAATGTCCTACAGCTCCATTTCTCTAGTCCCTCCAGTCTCAAAGCCAAAGCCTTAATAGTACATTCGAGGGCTATGAAGATGACTCGGTGGGCAAAGTACTTGCTGCAGAAGTGTGAAGATCTAAGGTGGCTCCATAGAACCCTGATGCTGGAGTACAAATCAATAATCCCAGCTCTCCTATGGCAAGATGTGAGGCAGAAAGGAGAATCTTTGGAAGCTGGAAAACCATTTAGCCTGGTGTACTTAGCAGAAAACAAGTGACCCCCTGTCTGAAACAAAGTAGAAAATGTGGAACATCCCCATAGGTTGCCCTTTGACCTCTACACAAGTGCCATGGCACATGGGACACTAGGGGTATTCACACACAAGCATGCACACAAAGCTTTAGAGAGAAGGAGGGAGGAGGAGGGGCAGAGGGAGGGGCACAGGGAGAGGGAGGAACCAAAAAGTGATAAAAGAATAGCATGCGACAATCACTCATCACGGAACTGGGACTTTCTAGTCTGATGCTCAACACCCTTCCTGAGCTTCCATTTCCCCAGCTGTGAAGTTGGAATAACATCTGAGGGAAAAAGGCACTTCTGACAGTCTGACCTTTGTGGCTGTTCCTTCAGGAATAGGAGCCCCTTTCTGCCACCTGAGCCAGCAGGGGAAGGCAGAACCATGTGGTGTGTAGCAGGGAAGCTCATACAACCAATACATAGCTCATACAGCAGCTCAATACAACCATATAGCAGGCTCAGGAAACTCAGAAAATCCCAAGAGCTGCCTCCAGAGTGATGTAAGAGCTCTCTCCAAGTTGAGCAGGCAGCTCCAGAAATGCAGCTTTTTTGAATTGTCACCCATGCTGGAATGGCTTTCCAGGAGATAGATGCAGCTGCTTCGAGTCACCCATGTGTCTATAAGTAATCCCAATAAACTCACTGGTTCACAGAGCCAAATTAGTGTGGCCTCGTTTCTGTTTCTTTGGTCTGTCATCAGTGCCCTATCTGGGGGGGGGAGGGTGTGAAAAGACATCTGTTTGTATCTCCCTAGGAAAAGTCAACATCTTGCTCATCCGTTGACCTGGTGAACTTGTCCTTGAAAACAGACCCACTTGAGGCTTATCAGAATGGTGTCTGCTGCGCTGCATTGACCAGCAGATGTGTGAGAAGTCTGAGGTGGTGGTTTTGCCTCACTTGACTCCCGAGGAGACAGAAATCCAAGGGAAATAGACAGGGACCAGTTCATCCCCTGAGAGACTCTCAGTCTGGTCGGCCGAGGCCCTGAGCCTACCTCCCTTGGCCTTTGTTTTTCTGAATAAAAGAACTCCTTGTCTCTGAGAGCAGTGAGGGCAGCTGAGAGCTCTTGGCTCACCTTCCTGCCTCCCCTTTCAGATACAGACTTGCTTTGTTAAAAAAAAAAAAATAGGTCTGTTTAAACGAGAGTGAATGTGTGCTTTCACCTACTGTGTGTGTGAGCATGTGGGTCCACACAGGGAGAGCAGGGAAGACTCCATACAACATATATTGCTTGTAGGAGGAAATCACATAGCCCAATCCCAATGCTATTTCCTCCAGCCCCTCATGAAACCTTTACACGTCAAAGATTAGAGAGGTTGTATGCAGAAGTCATATCCATTTCACTCCCGGTTCCTAGACGGGCTCGCTGTTTGCATGGCACCCGAGAAACAGCAGAGTTGTAATAAAGTCACTGTTGCTTAGAGTCACTTCCTCTTTCATCTGAACCTGATTGATGGTCTTGCTTGGTAGATTGTTGTGAGGATAGGGGGAGACACAGATGGGTGAGGCCCAATGCCAGCAATGGGTGCACAGTAGGTGCTCCTTCTGGCAGGTGGGCTTCATCCCATCCGACAGTGGAGGGACCTGGGCTTTGGCTGGCAGACAGTATTAATGCCCACTCCTCTGGTGCTGGACCAAACAAGCTTTGGCAGGGTCAGCTGGCCCCTCGCCTCCCCCGCCCCTGGCTCCTCATCGTACACGCCCCATTAGTTGCACAGTGCCCCAAAGTACAACAGGAACGCTTCCTAAGCCGTTTCCTCTGCTAAATACCTCAGTGACAGCTTCTTGGCAGGGACAGAGCGCCAAGGTTAACATATGCTTAGAGTATGTGCTGCAGGCGTCCCACCTCCACATGGAAGCTGGAGGAGCCCAGCTTCATCTTAGCCTTTCCTGTGCCCCCAGCCCCTGAGGCTGCTTCCCAGCTGCCCCTCAGCCTCACTCGGGGAGCCACTGAGGGATCTTAGCCCAGACAAACCTGGGTGGTTATTTACCTGTGCTGAACATGTACCGCGGCATCCTCCCTAGTAACCGTCAGCCCCGTCACACCTGTCCACTAATGGGGGCTTCCACCCCGGAAGGGAAATAATCTTTCCAGAGCTCTCTCTGGATTAGGCTGTAAGCAGGGTGCCAGGAATGAGATTGTGAAAAGGACTAACCTACCAGAGGCAACTCCACAGTGTCTTTTGGTGAGGTTAGGGATCTCAATCTCCTACTTCTTCTTGTTTGAGCTTTACACAATCAACCTGTCCTCTGCAACCAAGGGAAAGCAAGGATCAGCCATATGTCTGGGACAGGTCATAGGGTCATAGGTCGTAGGATCACAGGTTTAAAGAGATCTTCTCCCTGAGGCACTGTCATTTTGCCGCCTTTACCTCTAATATCCAAGAGACCAGAGGAGTTGGATATCAGATTTACAAGCTGTAAAAGTGTTTGGCACTCAAGGAGGCTTTGTAGAAGGACAGACTTGAGGATCTTAGTCCCCTAGAACTCTGAAATCATTCAGTCTCTTTACAAAGGTGAAACTTGGAAGCACAAGATACACAACTCAAGGAGACGCCATCTTGGCTTTATAGCTGGCACAGTCTGGTGGATGGAACCAGGATATCTGGAGGTCAAGTTCAAGAGTTATTTTCACGGGTCACATGCTGAGAGCATCTTCTTCAGTTGTTTCATTTACACAACCCATGTCTGACTAGCTCGTGACAGTTACTGTTTAGATGAAAAGGCCTCTTTTGCTGACTCTGCCCTGAGTGCCCACTTTGAATTAAGTAATATCAGGCAGAGGAAATGGAAAGGTGGGATACAGAGATGATGTTGTACTAACATTAAGCAATGTAGCAACCACAGCACAGAAAAGTCTCCAAATCTCAGAGACAGACCGGTGTCATTTGGGTCTTCCTCATATCACATACGTGTCCAACACAGAGCAGTAGGAATCTCAGATCTGTGCTATCTGTCAGGATACCAGCTAGAAGATGATGTGCCATCTTGAAGGGGTGCCATCTGAGCCCCACAGCATCTTGTTGGCTCTAGCAGGGAGAAATGGGTCTAAAGGAGGATTGCTGCCAACCTTAGCTGCCTCCTCCAGGAAGTGACACCCAGCACTTCTGTCTGTAATCTAGAACCAGCTACAGGGGTCTAAGCTTTCAGCAGGAGACTCTGGAATCGTAGGTGCGCATGGAAGACCAGTGGGGTGTTCTCTGTGTCTCATACAGGCATGGTGGTCTCAAACCACCAGGGAGTCATATATCAACTTGAAGAAAAGAGATTGGTCTGTATGAGATGGAAGGTGATGTATAGGAGAGGTCATTAAGGAGGATAAAGGAGGGGATGGAAGACATTTGGTGAAAGTCAGTCTAGAAAGAGATCACAAAACATCGAAGTGGGCACAGATAGGCTTTAGTAGACTGGTCTCAGACAGAAGATAAAAAACAGGCATGGCCGGGCAGTGGTGGCGCACGCCTTTAATCTCAGCACTTAGGAGGCGGAGGCAGGCGGATTTCTGAGTTTGAGGCCAGCCTGGTCTACAGAGTGAGTCCCGGGATAGCCAGGGCTACACAGAGAAACCCTGTCTCAAAAAACCAAAAA
>JADRCD010237617.1:0-30228 GCA_019843815.1 Montemys delectorum | reverse complement strand
AAAAAAAAAAAAAAAAAAAAAAAAAAAAAAAGCAAACAAAAAAATAAAATAGGCATGGAGGGAGTCTGACTAGGCCCACAGGCTGGAGGATAAAGGCCTGGAAAACACAGGCAGGGCCTGAGACCAGTTAGATGAGTGGTTCTTTTGGGAAGGTGACTACCTGGACAACTTGGGAGGGAGTAAAAGCGAGGATACATTGACAGAATCTTCTAGAAGGTGAATGGGCAGTGTGTCACCCACTTTGCTTGTTTCTTATCTTCTGGCCTGTCTTCAAGTCTGGGGTTCCCCCAGATCTTCTTTATCTGATGCTATGGTTGAAGCAACGACTGTGGTTGCTTGGGGCAGGAGAGTAGGTACAGCACCTGATAATCCTCTCTGGTACAAAGTGAGGCCCACCCCCAACCCCATAACTGGACAGACCCGGATGGCTGTGTCCATTCCACAGACTGGAAACCTCAGTCCCAGAGCTGCAGACCCCTACACGGTGGACTGTCGGCCTCGACCAATAGCTCCAGGTTACAGTTCCAACACTTCTTCTGCAGAAGCAGGCTTCTTAAGCAGGCTTCTGGTAGGTATCTCACCCTGCTGGGGCCTGCCAGCCAAATTGGATCTTCCTGCTAGGGGCTAAAGAACTGGTCCTGGCAGGTACTACTTGTGGGTTTCCACCAGCGTTTGTCCCTGTTATCAACACTAGATGAAAACAAACAGTCTGACTTGAGGATTTGGCTTTCTCAGGAGGTTTCCCATCTGTCTCTTTTTCTCCCTCCCTCTGCCCCACTCCCCACTCTTATTGCCAGCCTCGGCCTCCTCTCATGCCCCACCACCAGCCATCCGTATCTGGAAGCATGCCTGCAAGCACACGAGCTCTGGCTAGGGCTCTGGACTGCGCTTTCTTTCAGGAAGTCCTTGCAATCTCGTTCCCACCTTCCTATCCCTCCACTCTCCCTTACTCCATCCTCTCCAGGGCTCTTTCCTGACACTTTCCTATGTTGGCATCAAGCAGCAGAATTCCAGCTCCAACTCAGCCCTGTGACCTTAACCAAGGCACCAAAGCCCTCTCAGCTTTTGTTTTCTTGGACTCATGTGTCTCCATCAGATATCAAGGACATGCGACTCTAGACTGATCCCAGAACGACTTGCTTAGCAACCAAAGGTACCACCAGGTTGGGCAACACCAGAGGAGCTTCAGCGGAAACACACGTTCCAGAGTGCTATTGTGCTCTGTCTGCAGTGCCCTAGTCAACTCACTGACCCTCTTTGTACCTCCAGTCTTCCTTCTTTCCTTCCTTCCAGCCTTCCTCCCTCCCTTTATCCTTTGCCCCCTTCCTTCTTTCAAAAATTCTTCTGTGTGCACAATGAGAGTGTGGGTATGGGAGAGGGCACATGCACACCACGGGTACATGTGGAGGTCAGCAACCTCTCGTAAGCATCCTTGCTTGAGACAGGTCTTTTACATGTTCACTGCTACATATGCAAGGCTAGTTAGCCCAAGAACTCCTGCCTCCGCCTCCTGTCTTGTTGAAAAAGTACCAGAATTATAGAGACACACTATTGCGCCTGGCTTTATGTGGGTCCTGGGGATTCAAATTCAGATCCGCAGTCTTATGCATCAAGCACCGAGTCATCTTTACAGCCCTTGTGCCTACAGCTTCTAGTAGCTAAAATGGGGACATGTCTGGTTGTATGGGGACATGTATGAAAAGAACCAACAAGCGCCAGTCTTTGCTCCTTACAGACAGGCATGTGAATTCCTGTGAGCATGCCACACTCACTTCCTGCTTTCTCTCGTAGGATGACAGAACCAGAAACTGACATTTTCAAACAAGTTCCCCTCGCTGAGGTCTATGGGAAAGGCTTAGGGTCTCAGAGATTCCCTCATTCACCCCTGTTTGACCAAGCAGCATGAGACACTCACATTGTCTCAGGGGCCAGGAATCAGGCGTATCCTACTCTGACAGAGCCATATATGTATTAGTTACTAGTATTATTACTGTATTAAGTAGTTATTACTAGTGCTATTACTGCATTACTGTATTAAGACAGGGATGACTTAAGAGAGGAAGAACTGATTCGGACTCATAATTCAGGAGTTTACAATTCATCAAGTCAGGATTGGCATGGGGTCACAGCTTGCCTCAGGCAATGAGATTCTGAGACAGGGCACCCCACATCCTGTTGAATCAAGAATCAGAACACAGCTTGACTATAACCCTCAAAGGCCTACCCCAGGGACATCCTGACACCAGTCAGAAACTTCAACCTTCCAAAACAGTGTCGCCAGCTAGGGACCATGTGTTCAAGCACATGAGACCGTGGGAGACATTTCACATGCAACCCATAGTACACTACATTCCTGGAGAGGGGCCAGACATAGCCGAGAATGAGGGAGCCCAGGTGACACCCAACAGGCACTGTTGAGATGTAGGTAACAGTGTACCTATGTTATTACTTTAAAATGTCACCAGCCTTGATGACGACCCTGAGGAGATGAGGACTATGTTTCCCTAGCAGATCTCTTTGTGGGCCTCTTGTGGAAACTAACACCAGAGAATAGATGCTCGTACCTGAATATGCCACCCATGCAAAGTCACACTCTTCATGACAAACATGGGACAAGCCAGATAGCCCCCAGCCAGGCAGCTACAGTCCCTCTCTTACGCTGCCTTCTCCTCCAGGCTATGTCGACCCTGTTAGGTTGCTGAAGTTCTCCAGAAGCATGCTTCCTAAATGGAACCATCACAGAGGGGCACAGCATATTCCCAACTCCACCACAGAGCTGCCGAAGGCAAAGGGACCCAGGCCAGGGCTACCCACGGCATTTGCCCTTCACTTGTGCATTCCTCCCTGCATCCGTGTCATCCACACTTGTTCCGAGATACCAAAGAGCCAGACGGGCTGTGGAATTTGCCCTCTTAGATCTCTTGACTCTGGGAAAGATGAGGAGCTCCTGAGACTTCTCCCACACTGTTGAGCTTCCGTGAGCTGTTCTAGAAGGCCAGGGCTCGGGAAAATGGGCGATCCCCTTCTCAAAGGCACTCTGAGAAGGCTTGTCTTGGGAGAAGTTTCTAGAACCAAGGTCAACAGAGGGACAGCAGGTAAGGAAGTAGGAAGAATCAGCCTGAAGCAAGGAGGCAATGGTGAGTAACTCGGCGGGGGGGGTGGGGGGGTGCGGGGGGAGAGCAGCTGGAAAGGCAGGAACACCATGCAAAGGAGCTGGCTCAGCACAAGCTCAGCTAGAGTGTGGCCAGGCACTCATGGTTATCAGCTTCTGTGGAGGGCAACTCTTGAGAACACCCAGGACAATACCCCACTACACACACATACACATACACATACACACACACACACACACACACACACACACACACACACACATCTAGGCCTCAGGACACCTAGCACAGTCTATCCACGCAGTGGGCCAGGTCAGAGAGCTGAGGTCCTACACTCCATCCCAACTCCCTAGTGAGCCAGCACACAACTTTTGTAAGCCTTGTCAGTAGCCATCCAGGGCCCTAATGACTCCTCACAGGTGATCCACTCTTTCCTAGTAGCACACATGCTAGTTGAGCCTGCTCCATCTCTGTGAGGCAGAGGTGTACTCCTGACAGGGCCTAGGTGAAACTTGCATGAGCCCATTTGATAGCTGCGGCCAAGCCGACAGAGGGCCCTGCTGAGCATCCTTGAGGCCTGAACACTCTGGTCTTCCTGCTGATGGTGAGAAGGGTTCTGAAGAACACCTGGAGTCCTGCCAGACATGGAGGCTGAGCCCGCTTGGCATCAGCCCCTGGGAAAGAAAGCTTTAGAGTGTAGACCGTTCCCAGAAACTGGAGACTAAGCTTGTGATAAGGCCAGCCTGCTTTCTGAGCCTGCCAGGCAACCAGACTCAGAAACCCACACAGGCAAGGAGTGAGTACCCTGTATGAAGGTGTCCCTGTGAGGAAGGCCACTTTCAGTCACTGAGAGTTGAGTACCCGTGCCATAAGGAGGTGCAGGCCATGCCACGATGGGCCCTGACACCCAGCAGTTCACAGGGTATAGAAAGCGATGACCAGAAGCCATTGACCAAGGCTCAGCCAGGGCAGGGGTCTCTTAGTGGGTAGACACTGCCTATAAGGAGAGTCAGTTCCCACACTGCAGTTTTGCCCTCAGGGAAACTGCTGAAGGAAAGCTGGACACAGACCAGTGTCCTCATCTGACATGCAGGAGAGCGGAGGTTCCTAGCAGGGCCTCCATTGGCTCAAGGCAGATCCCACAGCCCAGCCTCCTGCGTCATTCCTCTTTGCCCCCCTTCTTCTCCTGCACCCAGCCATCCCAGCTCTCCTGACCTGGCATTAAGGCCACTGAGAGCTTTATTTAAGCAACTAGAAAGAGCCCACAGTGGAGCATGTCCCAGAAAAAGTACTCCAAGGATATATTTTTCAACCCTGGGTCTAACACAGAGCAGCTGTGTTGCCCTGGACACGGTTATCTCCCTCTCTGGTCTGTCTCCAGTATCAGAATAATCCCTGATATCCACTTCACAGGTTGGACTGTAGCAGAGAGCATAGGAGCCCAGGTGCAGAGCAGGTATGGCCAGGGCCAGGCAGTCATGTTTAGCTTTTGTCAACGAGAGCAGACCACAGCCTAGACCAACTGGAGACTAAAGCGAAAGAACAAAGGTAGCCCTTGCCTCTCCCTACCGGGATGATGAGCCCAGCTACTCGCCTTCTGTGCCCTATGTGTCACCTATAAACGTATACAATGTGCAGAGGGTTGCTCACATACCTCAAAGGCAGGGAGGAAAGCCAGCAGTGCACCTAAGTCTCGCTCACAGTGAGAGGACCAGGGGTAGCCTTCAGCATCATGCACAAAGGAAAGGACCCAGAGATGTATCAACTTCATATCCTCACTAAAGGGACCTAAGGATGGGTTGACTTTATGCATGCAGAGTGGGGAATCTACAGGTACACCAGCTCTGTGCCAATGATGAAGGATTCAGGGTTCCCACAGCAATTCCTGCTCGTGGGCAAGAGACCCAGGGGTGCACTGGCCTTGGGTAGACAGCATGTAAGAAAATGGAGTGGGCAGTCTTCAAAATCAAACAAACAGGCCAAGTCAAAGTTCTTCCACCCCACCCCATTATGTGGTCCAAGCCCATCTGGCAAACATCTAAAGCAGGCAGGAAAGTTGACAGCCTGCAGACCCTGGCCCCGGAAGACCAGGCTTCATCCACTTACCCTGCAGTATCCAGGATCCAGGTGGAATACATCAAGGCTGTTGAGAGGAAACCAAACTGGGCTCTCCTCTGCTTCCCTAGGTGGAAAGCAGACCTGCAATGGAGCATCTGCTCCAGGTATTTGGAAAACATGAGAGAGATCTTGGAGAAAGGGCTGAACTAGAATACCACGCTTATCAGCCTCTGAGGGTGTCAGCAGCGCTGCTTCAGAAATGAGAAACAGCGAACCCCCAGGAGGGAGGGCAGACACCCGTGTGTGCAGGAAAGAGACAGACTGCTGAATCTGTTGGGAAGAGCAGTGTGGAGAAAGGCTCTGAGAGAGTAAATTGTCCTTCACCTTCAGGACCACTATGCTAGCTACCCTGAAGCACTGGGGCCCCTTTTCTAGAACTACCCAGGATACATCCATAGAGAAAGCGTTTGCCCAATATCGGGCTGCCGATGTCTGCTAAGAAGTTCTTTACCACCCTTCCAGTGAAGTAACCTTATTCTCTCCAAAGCCTATGACACCTTCCTCTCTTTACCTACAGGGGTCCCAAGACTTCATTAAGTCAGGCTGGATTTGGGAGAGGAGCTTGTTTCTTTGTGTGTGTTGTTTTTTTTTGTTTGTTTGTTTGTTTTGGTTTTTTTTTTATCTCTCTACTCTTTCTGCCACCCTGCCACCCTCCTAGCCCACTGGCAGCATCTCCAGCCTTGATACCATCCTCACTTCCTACCTTGGCTTCTAGTCATTGCTAAGGATCCTTATAATCTATCTGTTACACACAAACCACTCCCTTGGGCAGGGGCTCCCTCCTGCTGTGCCATCAGGGTGGGGACTGTATTAATGTGGGCTCATCCCTGAGCCCTCCAAGACTTAGCATCTTTCCCAGCACCATAGACACTCAATAAACGTGTGTGGGATTGAATGAAGAAAAGAATGAGAAAGAGAGAGATGGTGACAGGCTCTGCAGTATGAGGAGAGGCTGTATTTGGAAGGCACACAATAACATGTTTAGGGCCAGGTGTTTCAAATCTGGCTGGGATGGGCTATGTTTGTCTCTTTTCAGGGTCTGGGGACAAAACCCAATAAGGCGTCTTCCAGGGTCACTCAGTGCCTTCTTCTGAGGGTACTTCTGCAAAACCTGGGTGAGCAAGACAGTAGTTCTTCTACTGAACATCTCCAGTGATAAATGTTCTCTTCCTAGTATGTCAACCGTGCTGAGTAACCTCTGCCTCGCCAGAACTCAGGTAATTCCAAATAAAAGAATTAGCCGTGCTTGCTGAACTTGGACATGCCTAGGCTACCCAGTACCCTGAGAGTGGGAGATGAGTCCCCAGCTATCCCCCACCTAGTCAGTCACCTCCCTCAGGAACCGCTGAAGCTGCCCATCCGGAAGCTGCATCCCCCTTCCTGCCCACCCTGGCTGCTGCTCTGGCCTCCAGCCAGTCAGTTAATGCAGCCCCTTTACTTCATAGCTGAGAACTCAGCGCAACGATCCCAGGAGCCGTGGAGGAAAGCTGGCCAGGTGCAGGAGAAACTGATGGGAAAATGGCTATGCCTATCTCTGTGCCAGCGAAAGGATCCACTCGGTGGGCAAACAGATGTTCTGTAGAGCTGCCCCTGAGCTTGGGAAAATGCTGCTTAGTAGGGGACAGGGCTTTGTGCTGGACCCTGACGCTACTTTTCTGAACTCTCGCTGCCTGTTCCTCTGCCCCTCCCGCCTCAGTCCCTCCTATTAAAGCAGACTCTTTAAGACCTTCCTGACATCAATCAGAGAAGACAGGCTGGCTTGTGTGTGTTTAGCTTACCCTTTGCTTGCTTCGTGGGCACGCCCCGATCCTTTCTGACCTAATTCCCTCAGCTCTGTAATGAGATGATGCTTCCACTTTTGGCCAAGTGCATTGAAGATCAAATACATTATGGAGGTCGGCCTCTTGGCTTTGAGTGGGTACTCCATGGATGTTTCTTTCCCTCTTGCATGTCTCAGCCGTTTTCCATGGAGGAAGCAGTGGGATTAAGCATGTGAACCAAGGCATGTTACCTCTGTCCTTAAACCTTTGTTATTTCCCAAAAGGATGTAGATCTTCAAGTTGTCACAACTGGCTCTCTAGAATTTTCCCCAGGCCAGGCTGCAGCTCAGAGCAAGTGTCCTAGGGAAGGGGCTCATAACAGAAACATGTATATGAGTTATTTTCTCATCACTGTGATGAGATGGAAAGGTTTACTTTGGCTCCTACTCTGAGAATGTCGTAGTGGAGTGGCTTGGTCTGAGTTGGAAGGCACTTACAGCTGCTGAGTCTCACGTTTGGCAGATCAGGAAGCAGCCAGTGGCACCAGAAACAAGGTTGGCTTATAACCCTAAAGGCCGAGTGTCCTATGTCTGCCAGCTGTCTCAAATGCCCCACAGTCTCCCAAATCAGTGCCACTAACTAGGGACACAAAACAGGAGCCTGTGAGGGACACTTCATATTCAAGCCACAACATTCTGCCCCTGGTCGCCATTGGCTCACGGCTATTGAACAATACAAAATATATCTGGTCTAAGTGGAAGAGTCCCCATCACCTCAACAGACCTATCACTTTTCAAAGTGCAAAGTCTCTACCAAGTCTCAGGCAGTTGTTTGGTTGGTTTTTTGTTTGTTTGTTTGTTTTGTTTTGTTGTCTAGCTGATAGCCTCTGTAAAACCAAAAATTAGATTATATATTTCTGATATACGGTAGCACAGTATATAAATTCACATTCCAAAAGGAAAGACGATAATAACAACAACAACAATCATAATAATAATAACAACAACAACAACAATGATAAATCAGAGCAATGCAAGACCAAATCCCAGCTAGGCAAACATTAACCCCTGCAGTTCCATGTCCCACATTTGGGGCGCCTGGTAGCACCATCTGATCTCCAACAGCCTCGGGTAGCTTCCCCCCTCTCCCTGCTGCCTGCAGTCCACGTGATCTCACCCTGCTCTGGCTCTTCTCAGCGCCTCGACCTCACCCTCAGTGTGCTCCCGGTGGTTCTGGCATCATCATTATCCTGAGGTATTCACTGTGATTTAGGCCTCAGCTTCAGCGGCCTGCACAACTGTCTAAGGAGCTCCACATAGGAACTGGACTGTGGTACTCGCTGGTTGACCTCCTTCGCTTCACTCCGGAAGCTTGGTGCAAACCTCAGTGAACCCCTTAACGCTTATATTCTCGTGCTTACAAAGCCAGCTCCATGTGGAAAGGACCAGGCTTCTGTTCACAGCCTGAGATGAAGCCAGGCCCTTTGCAGCAAAATTGAAGCAGCTTCCATATGGCTCTGAAGCTGAAGCACAGAGAACACTTTAAGTACCTGTCCTTCCACATGGTCCAATTTCAGCTTTACATTTCCAGGCACTGTCGGTCTTTTTTCTTCAGACACAACAGAAGAGGGCATCAGATCCCATTACAGATGGTTGTCAGCCACCATGTGGTTACTGGGAATTGAACTTATAACTTCTGGAAGAGCAGCCAGTGCTCTTAACCTCTGAGCCATCTCTCCAGCCTGGCACTGTCTTTTTAAACAAATGGGTTTTCAGTTTCCTGCCTGGGAACCTTTGATGGGTGAGGGTCTTACTCTCAAGCTTGAAGTCCTATTGTGTCCATGAAAAGATACATTTTTTTCTTTAAGGGCATGGCACTATTTAAAAAAAAAAAAAAAGCTAATAGACAATTATAGCAACTCTGTCCACAGCCACTTATTTACAACTTTGAATATGTTCATGTTGCCCTTGAAGGACCCACATTCATCTGTGGAAGTTCTGGGACAAAAGAAAAGGTCCCCAGGTAGAAGAAAGTGGGAATATAGGGCAGGGCAGGGCACTAAATGGCTGTAATGTGGAAAGAGGAGAAGAGTAAATATGAAATAAACTGTCAAGAGATGTGGCTAAGGGGAAAATGTAGGATTCACAGGCCACAGGCTCTGAAAAAGCTTAGACTTTAAGCCCAGAGGAATCTTTGAATGGCTATACCATAAAGAGATAGATCTACTCACTAGAAGATCATCAGAATATGTTGTGGAGGATGGCTTAGAAGCATCAAAACATCTTTAGTCCTACTATCAGCTCATTGACTTCCAGGCCCTGTTCCAAGCTCTTGGTACCCAGCAACCCATTTATCACCATAATGTACTAGTGAGGGACTGTTGCTATCCCATGTTGCAGATAAAAACACGGAGGCACGGAAAAGACCAATGTCTTATCAACAAGAGGAATCAAGGTTGTGGCAGCACTGATGGCTGAATCCTGCTAATTCTGGCTCCAGGGTCTGCCTGCTTCCCTACAGTTGTTACCTTGCTGTGGCTGGGCCCCAGGTGAGAGGTGTACACAGCAGAGATCTGGGAAACACAGGAAATAATGGAAAAGATGAGTGTTTCTTGTTCTTTTCTGAATGCTCAGCCCCTGGCAGTGAAGGGCCACGTGTAAAAAAGCAGGAGCAGCTCCACATCCCTGCAACCATTAACCTGGCCCTGGAGCAGCATGGGAGCTGTCCGCTCCTCTTCAAAGCCACAGCCAACCCCCCTAGTGCAGGGGAGGGACACTGACCAAGAAATAAGGTGCAGGGCTGGTCTGCAGACTGACTAGTGAGCCTCTTCAGAGTCCTGTGCAGCAGGGCCAGGCATGGTTTTCCATATCTGTGGCAGTGTGGGGACCCCAAATGAGGGTTGTGATTTAACCCAGCCCTGCCTCAGATCCCTGCTGAGAGCGTTAAGGGGAGCACCTGCAGGAGTCCCCCCCTGAACAAGGTGTCCTATTGGAACACTGCCTGCAGCCAAGCAGTGACGGCATACACATGGGGTCTACTGGGCATTTCCTGAGGGGGTGGCTCTGAAAGGAGCAAAAGCAGATGCTGACTAGGGATGAGTTGCACTTCACAGGCAGTTAGCACAGTCCTGTCTCAGGCATACAGAGAGGCACTGGTTGGTATCAAGAATTGGAAAAACCTGGCTTGTCATCTCAGTGAATCCTCAGTCACTGTCCCACCTGTCACACGGTTCTCTGGCTCCCTGCTTCCCTACATTCCTTTCTGCAAGAAGCATCAATATACAGCTCAGTGTACCAGAGAACGGCCTAATGTGTTCTGTGCCCAGAGCGTTTTTTTTGCACAGCACCTGGACCTCCTATTGCTGCCATTTATCTACCAACAAATAAGGGTGTGAGAGAGGCTTATGGGAGGTGTACACCCTCACCATCACCGCTCAAAGTTTTGCTTTCCAGGGTTTCAATAAACAATGGGCTTGAAAATTATTGAGGAATAAGTTTTAGAAATGAACAACTCCTGGGTCTTAAATGGAGCAACTTTCTAAGTGATGCTATGAGATTCTTCACCGTTCTCCATCTTGTCCTGGGTATCTATCACCCTTTTATCCAGCGTATCCATAGTTTACACTGTCTACCCATTGCTAATTCCTAGTTATCAGAATGGCTGTCAAAATGCCATGACATTTGTACGGAAGTAACACTTATTTTATTTAACAGTGGCCCCAAACATGATAGTAGTGATGCTAATAATTCAAATACACCAAAGGAAAGCCAAAGAATGGTCTATGCCATCAAGTAAAAAGGCAAAAGTTCTACATTTAATAATAAAATGAAAATATGAATGCTGGGGTTACTAAGGTTTATGGAGGGTAGAATGGACAGAGGGCCCACAGCACATACCATAGAGGCTTTGGTATTGTCTGTAGCTTTGGCATTAGCTAGAGGCTGGGAGTCTCATTGATAAAGGTGTTTGCTGTAGCCAAGTTCTGCCAAACAGCAAATACCTGCTTAAGTCAGGATGCCAAAGCCAGATCTCATGTCTCCAAGCCCAGTGCTTGAGGCTTCTGTCTGGGACATTCTCACTGACCATGTTTTCTTATTATAGAGGTGAAGAGGAAAGAAACTTCTAGTTTCTTTAGAAAGTCAGTTATGTGCAATGATGTTTCCTGGGGCACACAGGTGAAAGGGTGTCTTGCTAAATAAAGCCAGACATGAGAAAGACTGTTTTCCTGAAGCAGACACAGGTGAAAGGATGTTTTGATATAGCAAACACACTTTGCTATATCAACTGCGGTTCACAATTGCCTATGACTCCAGCTTCAGGAGATCTTACAGTCTTCTAGCCTCCAAGAGCACCCACCTAACATGTGGCCTACACTCACACAGACATAGACACAGGCTGGGAGCCAAGTGTCCAAACATATGATCCTGTAGCAGACATTTCAGATCAAGACCCTAACACTAGGTAAAATAATTCTGTTTGTAATAGTGTCTAAAAAGAATTCTCAGGATTTCAGGGACTGAGAGGATAATGAGGCTTGCCAGGCTAGGCTTGTGACCTGAGTCCAAGCCATGGAACCTACACAACACTCATAGAAAAAAGAACTGACTCTATAAAGTTGAACTCTGAACTCAACACATGCACTCTGGTATGCATACACACACACACACACACACACACACACACACTTATAACAGACATATACACAATAATATTTTTTTTAAAGTACTCAGGAGCTCATTTCATTAAAAAAAAAAAAACCCACAAAGTCTGCAAATTAGTAAGCTGTTGAAGGAAATGAACGCTCCAAGTGAACAGGAAGACATTGTATGCTCATTGATAGAGCAACGTAATACTGGTATGGTGGAAACAGTCCCATCCATGCATAGCTGCAACACAGTTCCCAGCAAAATCTCAGCTGGCTTCTTTGCAGAGCTGGACAAGATGGTCCTAAAGCTCACTTGGAAATTCATTGAGGCTTAGAATAATTCAAGTTGGAGGACTCACACTTCCTGATTTCAAAGCTTACTTCCAAGTTACAGTAATCAAGACAGTGTAGAATTGGCATATGAACAAACATGAAGATTAATTGAGTCAAATTGAGAATCCAGAAAGACATCCTCACAGTGACAGTCACTTCATCCTTGGAAAGGGCGCCAAAATATAATTCATGGGGAAGTAGTAGTGTCTTCAACAAAACGGTTCTGGGACAACATGCAGAAGGACAAAATTGGATCCCTACATCACTCCATATGTAAAAGTACCCAAAACTGAATCAAAATTCCAAATTTAAAAGCTACAACTAGAAACCTCATAGAAGAAACCGTGATCTCAGATTGGATGATGGTTTTCTTTCTTTCTTTCTTTCTTTCTTTTTTAGATGTGACCCCAAACACAGAAACAACAAAATTAAAAAATAGGCAAATCGAACCTCACTAAAAAGTGACACTTTATGCTTCAAAGAGTATCATCCAAAAGGGGGGTGGAAGACACTCACTAAGTAAGAGGATATACAACTCAATACTAAAATGGCAGGCAAGCGCAATAGCTCTGCTCCCTCTATATCTTCCTGATATGTGGACTTTACAGAGCTGGGCTGCCATTCAGGTAGGGTAGGCTTTCAACAGAAAGTCTCTGATCTGGAGGTGGCTCTAACTAGCTCGCCTGCCCTTCCCATTCCAATTCCACAGTGCAGAGGGAGAGAGGGGTGGTTTATCTTTGTTGAATGGATGACAAGGCTGAAGCTCAGGAAGGCTACGTCCCTGGCCCCAATCTGTCATATCATAGAAAGGATCCCACACCAGCGCTCTCCAGCTCCAAGGCCTGTACTCACCCCAGAGTTTCAAGGATTCACCAAAGGATAAGTTTTCTTTCCCTCTCTTGCTTCTCTTCCTTCTTGTCAACCCCAACACACACAAGCAGGAAGAGTGAAGGAAAAAGTAAAGCAGATTGGAATCTCCCTGCATCTTTCAGTGGGTTCTCCAACCCACATCAACCAGCTCCTAGGGTCATATTTCTTCCTCTCTGCCATGGCTAACCATCCAGAGAACATTCCTTATGCTATTGCCTCTGGCCCTTCTCTCTCCTCTCTTCTACCTTCTCTACAGGATTGTGCCAACTCCAAGGTCACCAAAATGTGCTCACTCTGAGCCCAGTGGTCCGAGCTCTCCATCATGTGCTTCCTTGTTCAGACCTACTCACTCCATTCCTCCTCAGGTGTGCTCTTCCTCGGACTCATTTTAATTCATTCCCTCTTTTTTGAGACAGAGTCTCATGACAGAGCCCAGGCTGGCTGAAACTTAGAACATAACTCAGGATACTCCCTTCACCCACCTCTTAAGTACTGGGATAAGAGGCTCATGAAATCATCCCCACCATCTCTTGACTCTTCTTGCAAACAATCTGTGAGCTTTTAGTGTCTCAACCGTGTCCTCCCACTTTGCTGAATCTCTCTGCCCTTAGGGGTCCATTAAGCAGGAGTTTCAGCACACAGGCAAGGCCAAGATGCAGAGATGGAACAATGGCCCCAGGGGTGACCAGAGTATGAGTGGGGAGACACTATGGCCTGCCCTATGGTTCTCCAGAGGTCCTACAGATTTGAACCACAGTTGTCAAGTGATTTTGCTCCTGCAATTGACCCTTCCTTCCTTCCTTCCCTCCTTCCTCCTTTCCCTCTCCATCTCTTCCTCTTTTCTAGTGTTCTGAGTCATCGTGTCTAGAGTGCATGTGCCTCATGCAGGCAGCACTGGGGAAGGGTGGAAGGAAGCGTCATCATGCTCTTGCTGTCTCCTTTCACCCCTGACCCATTCATGTCCAGCCTCCACGGACCACTCACCTAGGAAGAGAGTGCCCCACTCTCCTGTCTTCCGGCTCCTTTGCTCAGCCTTATTTCAGGTGCTTGAACCACACTGATCCCTTTCTGCTTAGCATCACTTTCTGCTGGAAGCTTCGCTCCCTCTGCCCCTTCATCATTTTGCAAACATTCTGATTCTGCTCACTTTTCAGACAAGTAAGCCATGCATTACCTAACCCTTCTGGGAGTCTGTCAACATTCTTCACAACTAACAACTATCACCTGCTACAGGTGGCCCTAGGTGATAGTTGGTGGCAGCCTGGCTGCTGTGTACTGTCCTTTTACCACAATGCAATGAGAGCAAACTCTGTGGACTTTGGTCTCTATCACTCCAAAATATAGCAGCACCCTGAACCACTGGCCCTTGCTTAATAAAATAAGCGTTCTTACTACTTGCATCAGGCCATAAGAGTTTACTTCTCCACTGTTCCTTCCGCACACATTCCTCCCCCAGTGGGATTTAGCAAAATTTATGTTGTAATGATCAGGGCTTTTTCCTCTACTGAGTCACCAGCCAATCCAGCTCGTCAGGGAGACAAAAATGTGCCTCTTTCTGCACCCATTGCCTTCATCGTGTCTTTGGCTTTGATGAAAGCTGTAAACATCCTGGTCTACAGTAAACCAAAGCAGAGGGGCCACACAGAACGTCAGCCTTTCACCCATGTCAGCATCCAAGAAGCAGCACTCCCTGCCACAAGCCTCGTGTGATAATGTTCGAGTTAGTCCCCAGGGAAAGCCAGGGTGCTGGAGGGGGCACACTTATAACATGTGATGCTGAGAAGGTTCTAGAGTGGTCATAGGTCAGACAAGGTGCAATCACCTCCATCTAGGCTGAAGAGGAGAAAGCCCAGCTCCCTCAGGCCAGGCTCCCTGCTGGCTGGCTGCACACAGGACTCTTGTCCTAAGAACAGGTTCAAGTAGGGAAAATCCATCTGCCTGGGCCTTGACTTCTGACACTCAAGCTCTAATCAAGAAAAAGAATAGTCCATCAGAAAATCAGCTAATTATAATGGAGGGCTGACTCAGTCTGCCAGGGTTTCCTGAGCATTTTGAAAGCATTAAATTATTTACTTCCCACAATAACCCTGGGGTGGCATGCTGGAGCCGACTCCTATTAGCTCACAGGAGCCAGTTGTTAAATGTTCAGAAGTTTTATAAGCTGGGTGTTAAATACCGCTATTATTTAAAAATTAGATTATATAAACCCACAATTAAATAAATTATACTAAAAACAAAAGTAAGAAATACTCAGAACTCCTCGATTCCCCATTATCTCTGTGTCTCATTGTTGCCTCCACTTCAGGGTTGTTCCTGTCAATAGCATCTGCCTAGTGGAAATACCACGCAGTGGTGACCACTAAGCATCTTTTACCAAGTCTGTGTTTGGTGACGCCACTATGGACGTAGATGAAGGTTACAAGTCTGGACTTGATTTCCTTGCTGTGGTTATGTTTTGTACATGGGAAAAAAATAGGGGGAAATATTTATCATCGTATGTGATGTTCCTTGAGAACCATCTACCTTGCTCTTTGAGACAGGGCTCCCTGAACTTGGGGCTGGCTCAGTAGGCTGTGATATCTGGTCAGCAAACCCCAGGAAACCTCTATTTCTCTAGTTCCCCAGCCCTGTCTGTCATACCCGGCTCTTTTCGTGGCTTCTGATCAAATTCACATCCTCATATCTGCATGGCAAGCACTTGACTGGCTGAGCTATATCTATCGTTCCAGATCCCTCTTTGACCTTTCAGCAGGGACTACATACCTGTTGCTCTCCAGGGAGCTCCAGGCTTTCAGTGTTGCACTAGAGGCTGCCGAGGTGACCTACTTCCTAGATCTGAAATCTGATAGATCCCTACCTCTCCTAGTATATAGACCAGCATTGCTGAATTACTCATGCCCCATCATAAAAGTTAATTTAATAATCTCCTTTTTGTGTGAGAGTGCACATACGTGTGTGCGTGTGAGTGTACGTGTGTGAGTGTGTATTTCTCTCTCAAGAACCCTGGATAATGTGGCTCCCCAAAGTCAAGTGCTATTAGAGACTCCTCTATCTCCTACAACTCTCCACCCACTAGATAACAAAATAGTTTTCACTGATCCTGTCTGAGGGCTACTTGATTCAAACCCAGGTTCCCCACATTCCAAGCTACCTTGGTGCCTTTTCCTCTCTGGAGCTCAGTCTCCTGACAAGTAGGGTTCAGATTGGACTTGCAAGCATGCCCGAGAGCCTGACAGTTAACAATGTAGCATGCTTGACAGTGCCTGAACATAGTAGGTACTCCGAGTGGGCGTTTGCTATTGTCATTGCCTGCTTGTTGTGCTCAGGCGCCCGCCCAGGTGTCCACGCAGGTGTTAATTCACTTACTCTCTCTCTCTCTCTCTCTCTCTCTCTCTCTGCAATCCTGGGAGAGCCGTGCCGCTATTAACCCCATTTACGGAGTCACAGAGAGGCGATTAGAGTGGAACATCTGAGATTGGTAGCTTTGTAGGTCAAACATAGCTGTGGATCAGCAGTTGCCAGTGACTCACAGCTAGAAAGGCTGAAGGTCTCAAAACCTTGCAGCCTGCCTAAGCTGTATGCAGCCTAAGCATCTCTGACAGCAGAGGGGCCATGCCTCCTCTTATACAGTACTGAAGACAGTTCTGCAGGCCTGTTTCTGCAACCAGCGCTCTACTCTTGTAGAAGATGAACATTCAGGCTATTTTATATGCCTTTTCCTTATGGTCTCATAGTCCCTGCCAGTGGCTGATAGAAACATCACCTCCTCTGGGAAGTGTCCCTGACTTCTCCAGCCGGAGGAACAAACCTGTGCAAAAATTCAGAGGAATAAGTAAGACCTGGTCAATTAGGGAAAGTAGCAAGTTTCCTACAGTTTAGTGCCACAGGTACCAGTGGGCCAAGGCTGGAAAGGACCTAAGCATGAAGAGGCTGTGAGGAGGTTCGCTCTACAGTCACCATGAAAATGAGTCTCTGGGTGCTCTTCATTCAGTCAGGTTGACAACCCAAACCAGAGAGTTATTTACTTTTCAATTGCAGTGATAAAACACGATGAACAAATACAAAATGGGGAGGAAAGGGTTTATTTCATCAAAGAGCTTTGTACTCAGTCCATAATCCAGGAAAGTTGGAGCAGGAACTGGGGCAGAGGCCATGGATGAGTGGTGTTTACCGACTTGACCCTCAGCCTGCTTTCTTATAGCACCCAAGGCCACTAGCCTAGGAGTGGCACTGCCCACAGTGGCCTGGAATGGTTTGAAGTGGGACACAGCATTGGATGTAGAGGTAGCTTTAAAGACTGATACTCTCTGGCCTCCTCTCTCTCTCTAACTATACTGAATGCTTGCTGATAACTTCTCAAAAGTCCTAAAAACTTTCTTGCTTACTCTATGGTTAAAAACCACTGGCTTGAGCAACTGACACCTGTTGCCTAGCAGTGGGGAATTTAAGTAAAAAATTTATTGCTATCACTCCCTTCTCTGTCCAGGCAGCTGGAAGCCTCTCTGATTAGCCTGGTTAACTCTTTGTGAACCAGAGAGGAGGGAAAGGAAAAGGATTAAGATGCTTTATACAGGCAAATATGCTGACACATATACATTCGTACACACATTTACATTTTCATTCACATTCTCATTTACACATTAACACATTCACATTTTTGTTGGGCCCAATCACCTGTCTTATACAGTCCACAAGTATTCATGCACTCCATATACACACATACATATATGTATACCTATACATATAGACAGACATATACATTTAGATAGATGGATGGATGGATGGATGGATGGATGGGTGGGTGGATGGATAGAGCAGAACTCCCCAAGCCAAACCATTCAACCAACAATTTTATTTCTTTTCTCTGGTCTTTTTTTACTTTCTTAGACAAAAAATTCCTTAGAAAATTACCTCATAGATAAAATATTACATAAAAGGAAAGTTAAAGAAGGATGTTGATGTAAGTGCAAAGCGCTATTTCATTCTATAAGTTCATTATAAGTTTAAAGCCACAGTTTTTTCATGGTCTTGCCTTATCATAGTGCACACCTGTAACTTTACCCTTGGACAATGTAAATGTAAATGTTTTTCCTTAAATACACATTTGTCCCAAGTCCATTTCTCTTTTTAGTGTAGTAATGAAAGTTCATTCTGTTTCTTATTATGTGGCTGTTACTTACTATATGAGAAGGTACATTCTATTCTTGATTCTAACTTTATTACATCTTTCTAGCAAAGCAACTAAGACCGTCTCTTAAAACTTTCTTCCTAAAATTATTTGAATCAAATCAGGAATTCTATAGAATTATTAATTTATCTAAGCATCATTAATTTATGAAAGTTCATCTTCATGTTGATCTGCAGAAAATCAGATTAATAGTGTGGGCTAATGTCCAGGAATTATTATGTTAATTTAATAATGACAGGAAAGGCATATCTACTTCAAGAAGAAATCCTGAGATGAAGTCTCTTTGGAACCTTGCCATCAACCTCACCTATTGTAGACCATGCACAAAAGGTGGGTGACCTCCAGGAAGGCCACCTGCCAGCCCTAGCCTATCCTAGATGCCCCCTGGCTGAACTGAATGTATTTGAAATCAGAAATGAGACCCTAATTAGCAGGGTCTGTGCACAGTCAGCCAACAGGGGCCTGATACTAGAAAGTCCCAAAACCTGTCCATCACTGCTGTCAAATGTGTCTACTAAGGGGACTCTAAGTACAATGCAGAATACTTAACACAGAGCAAGGATCAGCCACAGTGGCCAAAGCTAACCCACTACAATTTTGCAAATAAAGTTTTATTGAAACAAGGCCACAACTTGAAAACTATGGTTGTTTTCTAATTAAAATAGTATAGTGAAAAGTTGCAAAAGAGATGGTATATCCACTCCCCCACCCCCACCCCCCAAAAAAAACCCCTACATAGTTTCTCTTTCTCTTTAGAGGCAAAATGTTAATAACCCAACTGAGAAGAACAGGTATCATCCAAGGTGATGTTGTAGTCTCCAGTTTCCTGTTTTGTTTGAAGGCTCAGATAGACATTTTGCTATTTTATATGCCCAGGTGTTTGTATTTTATGAAAAGTGATTTTGAAACTCTTAACCCTTCAGTGAAGGAAAGGCATTAAGAAGATACTCACACTTCAAAGATGTTCCAAATCTGGGTCAAACCAATTTTGGAAAAACCGCTTACTGCAACAGGTTCTGCTTGATGGTGAGCAGGAGTGAATCTTCTTGTCCCTTAAAAGCTTGCTTCCGGGGTGTGAATCGAAGGTTGAGCAAAGGCTGGTTTGTGACAGGGGCTGAGTGGCTAGAGGTGGGCACACACACCAGCAGCTGCATGGGATGAAAAGGGGAGAAGACCCACACTGTGGGCACAAGTGTTACTCAGACAGACATGCTGCTCTCTGCACACATGCACTCTGACCAGTTGTGTCCAAGCTTCTCCCCCAGAGAACAGCCATCAGCCACAGCTTCTCTTGCCTTGGTAATTCAGACACCAAGACGTGGGTTCCAACAGAGCGCGTTCTGCTCTGTCCCATGGCCCTTCTGGTTCCAACAGTGCATGCTCTACTGTGTTTCATAGTCTCTAGGATATTGCTCCTTACTTGACCTCAATGAGACTAACTTACAAACTGTGCTTAAAGTTGCTACAAACTTTAAAACAGCTGAGGTAGAAGGTGGGGTTGCATGAGATCTGCACCAGGCTTAACCCTGATTTTCCTTATTTTGTAGTTTTTTGGCCTATAGGTAAGGTATAAAAAAAAAAAAAAAAAAAAAAAAAAAAAAAAAAAAAAAAAAAAAAACAAACCACAGGTTTGAGAAGTTCCCTCTAACTCAAACACAGCAACAGGCAGATAATATAAATGAGCAACTCAGACAAGGTATGACACAGTGGGGAGTGATGTGGCCTGGGGGGAAATTTCAGAATTAAAAAAAAAAAATTAAGCCAGGTGTTCATGAGATCTGACCATGTGAAATGACCAAGTTATCAGGTCCAAGAATTATATTTTTTCAGAAAACAGGGAATTTTATGTGTTTTTTTAAATTATTAGGCATTAGATTAAATTATTAGGACCAATTAGATGCCTATCTGAGAATCAGAAGCAGCTTGTGTTGCAAATAGCTGCCTGCAACCCTTGGCTTAAGCTTTGCCTTGGAAAAGACCAGACCACGGAGGGCTGCTGTTTCCCTAAACACTTTCCTTGGCACAGCACAGACTCACAAGAAACCCCGAGGAAGCACAGAAACATTTGTTTTTCAGTTCCAGTCCTGAGAGTCAGATATGTGGACCAGGACAGCACCCAGAGCCCCTGTGTAGGCACCTGCACTATGCTGAGGAGAACAGAACACCCCAGGAGGCCAGGCTGAGAGAAGGGAGGAAGGATGCCACAGGTAACAATCCTCCACACATAAATGGCAATGAGGGTCATAGTAGGGTGCCATCTCCTTTGCTGGAGATAGCAGAGATAGCCCACTTGAGTAGCCCATGGGCTACGGCTGCAGGTCTTTTAAACAGTTCCAGGGCTGTGGCTGGTCCAGAAAGCCCAGACCCCCTGTACTAAGGGAGATGACAAATGACTACCTTCCATCTCTGATCATCAGCTCACAGATGAGGAACGTGAGCCCCATCAGAGAGGAGCAGGCACCCGGGCCCGTGGCTGTCGCGTACGATCATTAATAAGATAGATGTTCCTAATGGCTCCAAGAAGGATCATGGAGCTACTCATTATGGGGGGTTGAGATTGCTAATTATTCCTTTCTCTGCAGCTGTCACTTGCTGCACCAACCCGAACACCAGACCCCAGTGGCTGTCCTTCTCCCATGACCAAAAGAGGGCCACCAGCAGGCATGGTCAGCCTGGACCCTGGGGCTACAGGGCAAAATGTTCACCCTGCATTAAACACTTATTAAAGTTGATTAGAGCTCAATGCACCATAAAATCTCTTTCAAGTCAGTGAAATGCCTTTGGCTACAGACAAGATCCCCCCATACACACCCCAGTTCTATCCAAAAGGAACTCTGGGGCAGTACTGGAAAACCTAGAGGAAAGTTGTAGAGGAGAGGGCAGGATTCAAGACTGGAAGTTGGGGAGGTAGATTTAAAGTGTTTGTGGGAGAAGGCAGAAGAACTGGGAAGGAGGGTGCCTGGGATAAAGGGGGGTGGGTGGATTCTGGTGGGGTGGGAAGGCTGTCAAAGAGTATTTTTAGGGACACTATTACCCTGGACCTAAAAGTATGAGCCATGGCTTGCTTTAAAAGCCATCTAGACCCTATTTACATTTCAGAGCAAACAGCATATTGTTTTCATCAGGGAGAAATAAGCACTCATGTTTACCTTATGTTTCCTTCAAAATATTTGCATTTCAAAGCCGTCTGAGCTTTAGGTTTCAGAGCTGTTGAAACACGGCACCTGGGCATTTCCCAAACGGGCTGCATTTATAGCAGAAATCCACGCCACCCAACTAAGATGGCAGGATCCCTTCCTCCCTCCCACCTCCCGATAAAGGACAGCCCCCTTCAGGACTATGACACATCTCTCAGGGATGCCACATCTGGGACCAAAGCTGGTGGCCAGATGAGAGATTCGAGGGAGGGCCAGGCTTCCAGTCAGAGCCAGCAAAGCCTTGGATGGGGTTCTGCACAGGGGTGTTCCTGGCGAGTGTTGTTTTGGGCTTTCCTTGAGGCGGGAATAGGTGTTCAGGTTCACATGTCAGAAGAAACAGTCACCAGGCACCCACCCCAGGAGCCCTTGGAGAGGAACTCTGATGGAGGCAGCAACCAAGGAGGCAGAGTAGTGATCCCAGGCCCAAGGGCTCTATACCAAACACCCTTGGTCCCTTCTTCATGCCCGCAAGCATTGTTTTATTCAGCAAACTATTACAAAAGTTCCACCAAGTGCAGAGCCTGGGTAGACAGGGACGACCAAGACCACAAAGCCAACTCATCTCCTATTCTGAGCAGCTTCTGTTCTTGACTGAGCATCAGAACTGATGAGCCAGCATTCAGAAGCCTCAAGACCCAGGTCACACTCTGGATCACCTAGAATTGGTCTCTATAGTTCAGGCAATTTGTAAAAGTCTCCTTGGGACTCTGAAGTATAGCCAAATTTGAGAACCAGACACGAAGTATCTCAAATCTAAAACTTACTTCTCCAGTACTGCCCTGAGGCAAGTAAGAATGACCCTGATACACCCTCAGGCTCCTTCTCAGTAATGAGGCATAAGGATGTTGACTCCGCCCAGGCAGAGCAGCAGAAAAGAGCTTTCAAGAATGTACTCTTAGATGCTCTGCCATAGGGCCCCCTGGGGCCTATTATAGGGCTTGGGGATGCCCTGCTCTGGAAAAGTGGCAGTGAACAGGTGCCACCCAATAAGGAACCATCCACAGAAATAGTTGTGCTTGACCTAAAGGTCGAGCAACCCAAGCTGTGCTGCCTCAACCTCCCTTAAGTTAAGATTCTGGCTGAGGAGGTAGACTGGGATAGACTGGAGAGTCTTCCCTGAGGAGGGGCACTGGAGTGCCAGAGGTGTGCCCTCAAGTATGTGAAAAGAGCACCCTTTGCCCTCTTCAGCCGTCTCAGCCACCTCTTGAAGTGCTGATGTTTGGAACTGCTGACACCATCTTGTGATTGTGAGAAAAAGCCAGAGAGAATTATAGATGCTGGCAAAGGCAGAGGCACCCACTCTGGAACACCAGCCCCTCCCGATGTCTGGTTAAAGGGGAGATCTGAGACTGGCAGGTATTCAGTTGCTTGCACCTGCACCAATTAGACTGAGCTACAAGAAATAACAGCGCAAGATAGCAGCTTATTTCTCTCTCATATAAAAGAAGTCTGAAATAAGCAATCTGGAATGACTGAGGGTCGGGAAGGGAGAGGCGTTCAAGTCATCAGAGAGCCAAACTCCTTTTCTCTTTCTCCTCTGCCTTCCTTAGTAAGTAGCTTCCAGTCTTGGCTCAACGAGGGATACCCACATTCCAGCATCAGTTTGCATTCCAGCTCGCAGGAAGGAAGAGTAGAAAAATCATGTTCCTTCTTGGAACATTTCCCAAGAGCCTTTCTATTTGTATGCTGTGGACTAGAACTTAGCAACATGACTATACCTGGATGAGGGAGAGCCTGGGAGCCATGGTTTTTACTGGCATGCATGAGTTTAGCCAGCACAAGAGACTCTGTAGATGAAGAAAGAAAGAAAGAAAGAAAGAAAGAAAGAAAGAAAGAAAGAAAGAAAGAAAGAAAGAAAGAAAGGAAGAAAGAAAAGAAAGAAAGAAAAGAAAGATGTTTGGGAGACAAACACAGTCTCTGACACCCCAGAGACAATCCTCATTTTCTTGAAAGTAGTGGGTTAATACCAGGGCAGAAGAATTATAGATAAGAAAGAGGGAGCAGCCAGGCCTGGAGATGGAGAACACAGGACTGCCAGCTTGGACCATAGCCCAGAGGGAGAAGAGAAACCTTCTGAGACCTGAAAGATGCCATATTACTAACTAGACACAAAAAGTACATGGCTGAGGGGTGAATTGGAACTGATATCTAGAGACCCAGTCATGCAAGACCTGTTACCGCATCGAGGGACCCATCAGAAGGCATTTGACAGGAGAGTAACTCGACCAGGGTTGCAGGCCAGAAAACATAATCATGTTGCAAGGTGGAAGATGTGCTAGGTTACTGGAGGCAGGAAGAACCCTTTGGAGGCTCCTGGAGGCAGACACAGAAAGAATGCTGGCTTGAGGCCCTGTGCGGGTGCTGAGTCTCACCAGGGATGAGGCTTGGTAGAGCAGTGTTGAAGGCTTGACCTATAGTAGCAGCCTCCTTCCTTCATCAGGAAAGCCTAACAGCCAACGCTGGTTTTCTTAAAGCTGGATTACTCACGCCTAGCATTGGGTGTAATTTACATGAGTACCTACCCACTCCTTCCCAATGGAGACCAGCACAACCCCAGGGCAAAACTTTGTGCATCCCTATTGTCAAGAATTAGTTCTTCCATTTGAACCACCCTCATTGCCCAGGGCAGAGGCCATTTGACTCTAGTCTGACACATACTTCACTGTTTCTTAATTGCTCAGGATCAGGGCTGATAAGTCCATTGCACCCTGAAGTAAGTTACCCAGGAGCTTACCGTTCTTTGACAAGCCGATCTGAACTTCTCCTGAACTGCTTGCAGAGTCACACTTGGGCCAGATGTCTCAGAGTCGCTTGCTATGTCTGTCCCAGAGCATGGCCAGTGGGGTCCCAAGGGCCCCATGTGAGTGCCAAGCACACTGTCTTCAACAGAGCCCACATTAACTCTTCCAACACTGATCTTTTGAAGGCCCCTTAAGATGTCCATTCATCAATTCACCAGAATGCATCAACGCTTGCTGGTTTTTCCCTGTCCCCTTATCAACATGGCCCATCTAACCCTTCAACCTGGGTCAATTCATGTAAGTTGACTTCAAAGGCAAGAGGCTACTGATTTGCATTCCCCAAGTCAGGACTCATCCATGGATCAATACTGACTTCGTTGGGGGGGGGGGGTAGCCTGATGGATCATTTACATCCTGATATCTGAAAGCAAGGGACTCTTGGTCTTCCACACAGTATTCCAAGGGGGATGGGATCCAGAGATGCCGCAAGACTCTCTTTTCTCAGAGTATCCAGCTAACCTGCCCTCTGGGCATATAACAGAACCAATGTCAAGAGATGAACTTGTGGACTCTAGGCCACCAGACTGACAGGATGTGTCTGCTAAACACATGGGTACAGTAAGGACATCGGCCACATAGGAGACAGCAACTCCTTACTAAGGCTTTCTGACAGTTAACCCCGGAGTAAGGCAAGAGCATGAACAATCCATTTTCCAAACACTTCCTGGAGAAATCAGGTCAGGTCAAAATCCAGGAGCTGCTAAAAAAAAAAAAAAAAAACTGGCTGACCTGCAGCTACTACCTGAAACCTAGCCACTGGTCCTCTCTCTGTTATCTGGGAGACAGCTCTGGAGGCTGGGCCTGAGGAGCAGAACCCAGCCCTCCACCACCTTGCCTTTAGCTTCAGGCTTTATGTCAAGGGTACTAGGGGCTCACAAAGGGTGGCTGATGGTAGCAGGCCAGACAGGCAGGAGAGAGGCGGTGAAGGAAAGTCTTTGTCTAAGGAAGGAGCAAGCCGCACATCGGCAAGCCCAAGAGAAGCATGTCATTTTGCTGGAGATGCGATTTTCCCTAACAAGTACAGAATCCTACATGACATGTTGAAAAGTGTATCTCTTTGAGAAGCCGCCCTGTATCTCAGAGGCATCGTCAGTACGGCACCCGTGTAATGTGGCAGTTGCCATGGCAACACCTCGTTTTCCATAGACAGGAAAATCAGAGTGGCTAAGTCGATTGAGAGGACCCAAATAACATCTCGAAGGCAGGCTGAGATGCCGCATCGGCTTTTGCATTTGCAGTGCCTGGGGTGCCGTTGTGGGGCAAGTAGCGTATTATATGTGCTTCACAGAGAATCCCCCAAGGTAATGT
The DNA here is from genome assembly GCA_019843815.1 of Montemys delectorum. NCBI lineage: Eukaryota > Metazoa > Chordata > Mammalia > Rodentia > Muridae > Montemys > Montemys delectorum. The sequence continues at coordinate 4,898 of JADRCD010237617.1, read as the reverse complement.
TCAGAGCTTCCTCATTGGTCAGAGGCTTGGAGATAATGGGATTTGCCCAAAGCCACCCAGCAAGGCAGTGACAGGGCCACTGTGGACAGACTCCCACCTCCTCAGGCAGACGGTGCTCATGGCAGGAGTGACTCTGGCCATCTTTCTCTTCCCTCCAGTGTCTTCAACCATCACTATTTCTATTATTTTTCTACTTGCCCTGAAGATAGATAGGGCCCTCAGCAGCAGGCAACAGCAGCCAAGTTAAATCAAAACACGTCCCAGCATCTCCCCTCGGACACGGACTGCCCTCGATATATGCCTGTCGACACGTTTGCTTCCAATGTGCAATCCCAGCCCAGAGAATGAGCCTTCCCAGGGAAGGAACTCTATCTATGGGTATAACATTAAATTGGTGCATAGCCCTGAGGGACTTCAAAATATGGGAATCATTCATGGCCTTGTCACCCTAGGACCTGGCATGGTAAGACACTGAACTCAGCACAAAGCCACATAGGCATGCAAACGTGTACATGCATTGGCTACAGACACTGCTACGTGCACATGCTGGGGCCAGTAATACAGCCCATCTTTATGTGGCATGCTATGTAGCCACTCTTGTTCTCTTGGTACGGGGGGGGGGGGGGGGGGGGGGTGGTATAGGAGAGCCGGAGACAGGATGCTCCAATGCAAGCAGCTTATTTTGTTCACCATGGAATCTGGAGTTAACACAGTTGGCCCCAGAATCCTCTGGTCTCCTACTTTCCCACATCCCACTTTGTTCAGGGCTCCCCCACAGGGCTTTTGGTTGTAAATCTCTTTCTCCCTCCTAGGAGAATGTTGGCATCTAACTTAGGGCAGGAACAAGAAAAGTATGCAGGCTGTTCTTAAGTCTCCAAATATAAATTTGAGTAAGGATGAGGGAGTTACAATGGTTGGGGGTGGGGGAGACACCTGCCCCCCTCAGCTTCCCAGAGGAAAAATTTCATATAACTGTCAGACATGTAATAGAACTGTCAGAAGTACAGGAAACCAGCTACACAGATTACAAAAACATATGTCAGAGACCTATTGGTTTCGTGACAGTGTGAAAATCACAATTTTTCCATCAAGATAGAAAATAGAAACAGAAGAAAGCCAAAAGCACTTTGGCATCTGTCCTCTGACAGGAGCAAGCCTAACCCACCAAGCTGGAGATGGGGGGTGTCCCTGAAGCAGGTCCGAGTGACGGGAGACCAGCTCCTGTGGCAGTGTTGAGCCATCCTGACCCTTGCCCCCCACCCCAGGACAAAGCATCCAGTCTTCTTTCAGACCATCCACAGTAAAAGGTGGACATGTGTAGGTCCTGTGCTCCCACCTCTGGCAAGTCATGCTCCTGTGATGCTAGCTCTTCAAGCCTATGAGGATGTCTGGAGAAGATGAGGGCCACTCAGTGGTAGAAGAGATATATCAATAGTATCAGACCCCCTTCCTTCTCTTTGCGATCACAAGAAAGCTAGCATGGGCCATCCCCTATAGAGTAAGAGGAAGTAAAGCAAAGTCAACAAGGAGCTACAGTGCTGAGAAGGCAGTCCACTGTCGCCCAGTTCTTGCCACCCATGTGCAGTGGATCTCTTCCTGCTTTCTTTAGGGTTCCTTTTTTAAAAAAAAAAAAATTTTTTTTTACTTTTTTGTCTGGCAGTGGTGGCACATGCCTTTAATCTCAGCAATGGAGATGGTTGGGAGTTGGGGGGCAGGCAGATCTCCAAATCCCAGGACAGCAGCCTGGTCTACAGAGCAAGTTCGAGGACAGTCAAGGCTATACAGAGAAACCTTGTCTCCAACAAAACAAAACAAAACAAAAACAAACAAAAACCCCAAGCCTTTATTTGTGTGTATGCATGTGTGTCTCTATGTCTGTGTGTCTGTGTGAGTGTATGTCCAGTGTGTGTGAGTGTCCACAGAAAACAAAAGAAGGTATCATATCCCCTGGCGCTAGAGTTATAGGCAGTTGTAAGCTGCCTGTTGTGGGCAGTGGGAAACAAACTCTGCTTCTGGTGAAGTGGCAAGGACTCTTAACTTCTGCACCATCTCTCCAGGCCTCTAGAGTCCCCATTTCTCTAAAAAGCTCTATGTTCCAGGCTTCCTTTGGTGGTCTTGGCAGAAGCATTATCCTGCCAGCCAGGGGCGGAGAAGGGATTGGTTTAGGAAGCCCATGAGACATCTTGGGACAGAGAGGTACTTCACAGTCCACAGACGTGACTCAAACTCAGATTCATTCATTTGCCTTTAGCCCAACTCTGCACACTTGGTGGTCCTTTCTCCTTAAATTCTCATGGAAAGAAAAAAACAACAAAAATGCCAACTTTTCTCTCCTAGGACGAGTTTACAATATACTCTGAGAAAACTGTAACTCTGAGAAATGGCCCTGTCCACTACGTTTGCCATGCCCCCTTCTATGCATCCTGCCATCATTTGAAGGCATTTCTATCTCAAAGTTCTACTTTCATGCTTGACTCTATGGTTTGTGAAGCATTTTGGCTTATGTTACCCAGGGTCAACCAGAAAGCATAAATCCAGATGGAATTCAATGCTTAGGGAATCTGTCAAAGACATGTACATACCAGAGAAAGCCCAGCCTGGGAGAGCACATCAGATCACAGCATGGGGCTGACCCCAAGCAAGCAGAGTTGTATATCAAGCAAGGTTAGGAAAGTTTAAACTAGTAGTGGTCACAAGTTCCTCTTTTCCCTACTGTGGTTGGTCCCACTGGGAGGACAGATGACCCTGAAGCTCAGACGGAACCCTGTGAGGGCTATACTCCCACCCTGGAAAACTCCCATGCTATCCCTCAGCGTACAGTGTTCTCCACTATATTGTGGTTGGCTGAGCTCAATAGTCTCTTTCTCCAGGCAGTCTCTTCCTGCTCCTGGCTCTCTCATTTTGACTAGTCTAGATGTTTTCCAGCACCTGCGCCAGAGTTCATGAGCACTGCTGAATGATGAGGGATCAATGACTTGGGGGTGGCAAGGATATTTGGATTTCAAGGCGCCAATTCCAGAGCAGCTCTTTTTTTTTTCCTGTTGCATATCCCCCTGCTAGAGGCGATAGTCATACACACGCTGAGTTAACAGAGAGAACACTCACACTGAATGGTCAGAATGATGGTGGCATCATCAGAACAGCAGTGGCATCCATTGGGATCTACTCTGATGCAGCCCAAGCTCACCCCCAGGGTACTGGAATCATACAGTGTGTGCCAGGATCAGGAGCACACTCAGGACCCTCCACAATGCTGGCCCCAGAAAGGCACTTTCAGGAAACAGTCCTTCTCAGTGAGCAGGGTTGGCACATAGAATCACTAGCCATCAATCCCAACAGGGACATCTGTACCCATCTCTATCTATCAGCTGCGATTGGTGTGTCACAGGAAAGTGAGTTCCCAGCTGTATGAGGTACAAACCCCTCTGAACCCTCTGGATGGCTATAGCAGAGCACTGCCAGGTCATGTGCTCTGGCTGCTCCTGACTATGAGTGTTCTTGCTTGACATGCTCAGTAATATAGGGATGCTCTCCTGTGTATATGGCATGGTACTATATACAGGTCAGGATGATTCTATTACACAGATAGAAAACTAAGGTCTACGTAGAGATGTTCACCCCAAAACCTGCTAGGAAAGCAGATCTCTCATTCTAGGTCAATTCCATTGCTACCCACCACAGTTCCTTATCAGTTTTCACTCACCTGAGCATCCATCCTTAAAGAGACTTCTTCCTCTCCCTTTTCATCAAACATGACCACCTCCAAGACTCCTGTACCCTCATCACAGTCTGTAAACTGAGTTTATCTCCCTTCAGCCTCTCTGCCTTCTCTGCTTCCCCCATCATCAGGAAAGGCTTCATGCTGGATCCGGATGTTCAGCTAATAAATATGTATGGGGGATTTTTATTACTTAATAGTTGTAAGGTTAATCGTTGTGGTGAACGCCTATATTTAATGTGTCAATGGAGCTTCAAAATGCCAAAGTGAATAGCTTTAACACACATTAGTTCTACTTGTGAATCTACAAATAGGAACCTTGTCAGAAAAGTATTCACACCGAGATCAGTATTGATTTTGGTCCTCGGGAAAGGCACTGGACTGTGACAGTTTAAAATGATAAATGTCTAGAGAATTAGTTGCCCATATTGATAAAAAGAAGCAGATATAAGGCTGACAGTCTCTGAGGAGGCGGCGTCATGGAGAGCGGGCAGTGCATCTAACATGGCTGGGGCTCAGAGCTAATCTCTCCTTTGATCTGAGAAGATCAGGGTGATCTGGCCTACCTCAGTAGATAGGACTTAAAGTGATTAGAAAGGAAGGGTTAGTACAGGGTGAGAGTTGGCTGCCCAGCACTACAACAGAACATCTGAGGCAATTCACTTACCTAGAGAAAAGGTTTATTTGGTTCATGGCTCTAGAATTGCCCACCAAAGATCTGTAACTTCACTGCTTTTTACTCCTCATGAGGATGACAGATGACAGGGGCTGGCAGTGCGAGTCATTGGTGCTGTTGATACAAGGAGAGAAGAAGAGAGAGCTATTGAGAGACTAAGACCCTACACCGCTCAGCCCTTCAAGAACGTGTTCTCCTGTGTGAGAAGGGCCTCTCACGAGCCTTCATTTCCTGAAAGACCCCTGTGCACTCCGGTATCACCACCCTGAGGACTAAGCATCTAACACATAGGTCCTGAGGGGGAAAGAAGAAACTCTTTCGAATCATTACACGGAGCATGCTCAGACCACTCTAAGAGTCTGCTCTGAGAGCCTACCATAGTTATAGAGGGACTCTAGCTACATCCTTCTTTCTTTCCAAAATGACTCAGATTCTTTCTACAGATTCCTTTGCTCAAAAATCTTTCATGGTTCCCACTACCTAAGGACCAGGTTTAATGTCTTA